>JAQZBX010037539.1:0-14501 GCA_029593785.1 Cabassous unicinctus | reverse complement strand
CCATGCCAGCTGCTCACCTGGGTATCCATCTCAGCCTCAGCTTCCTCCTCTGTAGAGTGGGGATGATGATAGTGCCCATCATAGGTGGTTGGGAGGATTAAATAAGGGAATAAGAGAATATGTGTCGAGTGCTTGGTCAAGGGCCCGGCATGTATACTAAAAGCCCCTCCCCCAAACATGACATTAATTCTACACATTCAGCAGAGGTAGGCTCAGCAGACGTTTGTTCATCAGCTGCCGTGAGTGAGTTAGGCCCATGAGTACCATCTGCAGAAGCTCCCTGGGAGGGCGAGTGAAGACAGCAAGGATGCACTGCTGGCGAGCGGCCGGGCCGCGATGTGGAGGCAGGTCCGTCCGTCTGACTCTGAGTCGGGTGCTCTTTTGCTTGGACCACAGCCGCTAGCGAAAACTTCCAGGGGAGGATAAGCATGTTTGCCTGTGTTGAGCTCAGAGGACAGAAAGGAGCCCCCCATCCCCCGCTGCTCCCAGGACACTCGCTGCATGCGGGGTATTTTAAAACCAAATTACTACCATTGGGCTCTCTTAAGAGTGGGTTTTTGGATTTAGAAGGAAGAGGGGCCTCTAAACCGAAACCAGGAGGCTAATCTGCAGGGGGGAAATTTGCTCAGCCCTTAACCTCCCCTCCCCATCTCCACCCCCACCCTGGGACAGGAGCCAATCTTGCCTGCAATAATGGCTGTTTGTCTCCCTCTCCCTCGCTCCCTCTTCTGGGCTTGGCTGTTCTGGAGGCTCCCTCTCCCAGCCTGTGGATTCCCCCAAGCTGTGCCATCTCCCACCCCCCCATTTGTTAAGGCTGCCAGAGTGTGGTCCTGCTGCCACCGCCGCTTATGGCCCGGCCAGGGGCTGTGGGCTCCTTCAGCTGGGGGTCTCCATTTTGCCCTCTGAGCTCAACACAGGCGAATGCACTTATCTGAAGAAAAGTAGTTCCCCCCATCTCACTCCTTTCCCCTTCTTCCTCTCCATTCTCCCCTCTCCTCCCCCTCTCTATCTCACCCAGAACACTTGGCTCTGCTACTAATAGGCTGTGTGACCTTAAGCAGGTCGATTAACCTCTCTGAGCTTTAGTCATGGCATCCCACCCTGTCCCAAACTGGATTATCATGAGGGTCAAATGGAAGGGGGTAAGAATGAGTCCTGGGCCTGGATATTGATTCCTGCTCCACCTTTGTATAGCCTTAGATGCAGGGCTCCATGCTCTTGCACCTCTGTGGCTTGATCTGCAAAATGAGGAGAAGAAGCTTCTGGAAAGTCTTCCTGACCTTTTCTTTTGCAGCACAGGCATTGCTCACTCCTCAGTGCCTCCATGTAGGTGTTGGCTTACCCCCACTGCTGCCCTTCTTTTATTGGGTTATAATTATTTGCTTCGTGTTTGTCTTAACCACTAGACTTCATTCAGCAAATATTTACTGAGCACCCTACTATGGGCCAGGTGCTGAGGTTATGGAGTAAGTGGGAGAAACAAACAAATAGACAAGAAATTACGATACAGAGAGAGAATTGATTCAATAGGGCATGTGCAGGGTACTATGGGAAAACAATCTGGGCGAGGGGTGGGAATCAGGAAGGCTTCCTGGAAGAGGCGATTTCCAAGCTAAAGCCTAAAGGGCAAGTAGGAGCCAACCAAATAGAGGGGAGATGGATAGTAGGGGTGGGGCTGAGGCTGATCTTCACTGGGTCTCCAGCCCTTAGCCCGTGCCTGGCCAGAGGAATCAGTAAATTAGTTCTCCACATCTCCTTGCTCCCTGCCTCTGAATGCCTTTCTGCACAGAGGCAGGGACTTGGACCATGTAGCTTGCTGGGCCCTGGGGTGCCGTGGCCAAGGGGGTTGCAGAAGTCCTTTGGATATAGCAAGTCCTGGCAGCGCAGGGCATGCTATGTTCCTGGGGTCCGAGGCTGTGGGAATGGGCATGGCAGGTGGACTGGGGTGCGGCTCTGCCTCTGAGCATGGGATGGAGACAGGCCAGAGGCAGGTGCGGGAGGGGACCCAGGAATCTTGTCCTGGGCCCCTTTTTCTAGGGGAGGGAGAGAGGGGCTCGCTACGGGCAGGCCCAGTCAGGCACCTGCCTCCTCCCTTAGAGGCAGGGAGGTCGATGAGCTTGACTGCATCCCTTCTAAGATAATTTTTTTTTGTATCAGAATTTTAAGAGTTGGAGGGGATATTGCCAGCCTTCTCCCAGCCAGGGTTTCCTCTCTCACGTGGCTCCTCCAAATGAGCGGGATGGTCCCGTTCACATCCTAGAAATCCGCCCCTTTCCTCCTCCACCCCTCTGACCTCCGGTGTCATTTTAAAGCCCCTGGAATGGACCCATGCCAGGCCCTTGTCCCCCTACCTTGGACTGAGCCCACCCTCCCCCATCCCCTGGGGACTCTTCTTGGCGCCTGTGCTCCCCATGGATGCGGCTGGTAGTTACACGAGCTCAAGCAAGGGCAGAATGGGGCTGGGTGAAGGGGGACGGGCTGTGGGTCTGGCTGCAGGCTGGGCGGGAGGAGGGAAAGCACAGACGAACGAGATCAGCTTCCTGGGTGGGACCGGATGTGCAGAGGGGCACTTCTCATGCTGTTTCAGGGACATGAGGAGTGAACACGGTGGCAGAGCTGGGAGGAAAGAATCATGGTGGTCACAGCTGCCTTTACTGAGCTTCTTTTGTGCTGTGCCCTACGTCGGGTGTGTGACACGCACTGTGCCCTATCCCACAGCCACCTTGCAAAGGGAGGCATATTTCCCCATTTTACAGATATGGAAACTGAGGCTCAGAGGCTGAGGAACCAGCCCACACAGCTTGTAACCAGCAGAGTTGAGTCCAAACCTTATCTGCCTCATACTAAGCCCGGGGCTGTCTCTGCCTCACCACACTGCCTTTCTTTAAAAATTCATTTCTCTCCTTCCCAGTGGAGGACATTGCTTTCTTCCCAGGGCTGGAAAGGGCCTGAGGGCCCTGGATGGGTATTGAGTATGACAAGTTTATTAGTGCCCCACTGGACTGAGCCAGGGTGCACCTGGGGCTGGGCTTGGGGCCCGGCTTCCAGCTTTTCACTTTACAGCCCAAGGTGCCTCTGGCCTTCAAGCTGCAGATGCCTTGTGCATCTCCCCAAGCCATTTACGTTATTCATTTTTAATTTTTCTTGTGAGATACCCACAGGGCATGAGAACTGATCTCTTTTTAAAAGCACATTAAAAAAAAATTTAACCGGAGTAATACATGCACTGGATTAAAAATTTTAAAAATCCAGGCTTTTCCAGAAAGAAGACAGTTATCTATGTCTCTGTGCCGCTCCTCCCAGAAACACCCACTTCTTATTCTTTCAGCTTCTTCAAGCCTTTGACTAGCTGAGTTTGAGGCCTTGTTAGGTCCACGTGGATGCCTTTAAAGATGCGGCCATCTGATTTCCTTCTTTTATTTCACTTTTATTCTCACGGCTCGTAGGGCTTCCCGATTCGCAGAGGGGAAAGTGGAGGTCTGCTGTGAGTCCCACAACAGGTGGGACTGGTCCAGCTTGTGGCCTGCCCCATTGCTCGCAACCTGTGCCCCAGTCCCGCCTTCCAACTGGCATCACATGAATGTGGGGGAAGGATGCTTCCCATCTCCTGACTTTCCCAAGTCCCCAAACCAGTCACTTCTTACCACCTGCTGGCACGGTGCCTCTCCCGGTGGGAGGGGAGTGGGGGGACCCCTTGCCCTTAAGACGTATGACTTGTGGCAGCTCCACGGGGGTCCCCAGGAAAAAAAGTACTGGCAAAGGAGGGGTCAAAGGTCAGGGCCTGTCAATGTGGAATAACAGCTCCGGGCGGACACCCAAATCCTGTAGTTCCTTGTTTGAGCTTAAGGAAGTTGTCCAACGTCAGCAGCAGCAGCTGCAGAGGGCGAGCGTCACACTGACAGGGCCCCCCAGCTCGGAAGGGAGAGCGACCCGCAGAAGATGATGGATTTTTTAAAGAACTTTTTGGTGAGTGACCCCGGGTTGTGGAGGAATGCCTTGCAAGCCCTGCTGCCCACAGTGGGAGAGCCAGAGTCCTTCCTGCTGTCACCTGGCTGGGAGCCCCGGGTGGCTGTTTGCCGACCATGGGGCATGGGAGCCACTTGTCACTCAGTGGAGGGAGGGACAGAGATCAGGGGCAGAGGGGGCTGTGTGTGCAGGGAGGGGACGTGGGGGGCATGGGACACAGTCAGGGGTCAGGGCCTTTCCTCCCTGGCCTGGGGGTCCAGCATGGGACGGGGCGGAACTCACCTCTGTGCTTCTCCAAAACAGCTCATTGGCCCTTGTGCCAGGGCCCGAAAACCGTGCTGCAGGTGGGGTTTCCAGGACGAGAGAGGGAGGGATGCCTTAGCTGGACGTCCTCCTGGTTCCAGACACTTAGAGCTGAGGCAGCCAGCTCTGCGGCCCGGCCCTGCCTCCTCTTTGTGCTGTGATGCCCGGGGCGGCCCTGGCAGGGGTCTCTGTGCCCTGTTACAGAGCCACAGAGCTGGGTAGTTGGCGTGACGCTTGGGAATGACATGTGTTAAGTTCCCACTGGCCTGCAGAATTGAGGTCCTTTTCTGCCAAGCCTGGTTGTCCCTGAAAGCTCCTGGGATCCCCTCTTTCAGCTTTGCCAGGCCCTTTGTGCCCCCTCCCTGGGGGGGGGCCCGGGTGACTTGGCCAGGTCAGGACTGCTGGGTGCTTCCTCATTCACAAATCCATCTGCTGCTGGCCGGGACATGCTGTTTCTTCTCTTTTATTCCCCCTCTTTGGCTGTGTCCCCCTATTCTCTAAGGTACTCAGGCTGGCAGTTCAGGGACGAGTGTGGGGGGTGGCAGGACTTTTGTTGGGGGTTGTCTAAGGAGTTCCCCAGTCTCAGACTGTGTCACTGACTCCAGGGCAGAGGGTGAGCCTGGTGACTCCGTTTAGCAAACAAAGGTGGCCTGGCTCCTCTGGAACATGGCAGGGTGCGTCCTGGTATGTTGGAGGGATTTTTGTTGAGGACTGATATCTGATTTATCCTTCAGAAAGATCATGTGGCTGTTATCTGGGGAGCTGATTGGAGAGGGACTAGGGAGCCTGGAGAGGAGGCTGTTGCATGGTCCAGACAAGAGATGATGAGAGATGAACGTGGGAGTGGAGGTGGTGGGAAGCAGTCAGACTCGCAGGTGGACTGGTTGTGGAGATGAGGGAACGAAAAATCGATGATGACTCATAGGTTTTTGTCCTGAGCCATCAGGATGGGTGGAAGTGTTACTAACTGAGATGGGGACATTGGCTGTGGTGGAGGAAGGGTTTTTTTTTTCATGTGATCATTCATTCATTTAAATTTTATCACGATAAATATATATACCATAAAATTTCCCATTTTAACTATTTTTAAATGTACACTTCAGTGGTATTAATTACATTCTCAATGTTGTGCAACCATCTCCACTATTTCCAAAAATTTTTTCATGATCACTAACAAAAACTCTGTACCCATTATGCAATAACTCCCCATTCCCCCACCCCATGGACCCTGGTCACCTCTAATCTACTTTCCGTCTCTGTGAATTTGCCTATTCAAGGTATTTAATATGAATGGAATCATATAATATGTGTCCTTTTGTGCCTAACTTCTTTTACTTGGCGTAATATTTTCGAGGTTTATCCATGTAGCATGTATCAGTACTTCATTCTTTTTTATGGCTGAATAGTATTCCATTGTATGGATATACCACATTACATATGTTTAACTGTTCATCAGTTGATGGACATTTGGGTTGCTTCCATCTTTTGACAATTGTGAATAATGCTGTGATGAACATTGGTATACAAGTAGCTGTCCCAAGTCCCTCTTTTGAATTCTTTTGGGTATATACCAAGGAGTGGAATTGCTGGTTCATATGGTAGCTTGTATTTAACTTTTTGAGGAACTGCTAAACTGTTTTCCACAGTGGCTGCGCCATTTTATATTCCTACCAGCAATGCACGAGGGTTCCTATTTCTCCACATCTATGGAGGAAAGTTTTTGAGGAAAGAATTAATGAGCTTTCTGTTTTGAACCTCAGTTTGAGATGCCTATTAGATTTCCACGTGAGATGCTGAGTTGGCAAACCCAGACAGAACTGGATTTGATTCTGGGTTCTGCGTTTCCTGTGTTCGCTTTGTGCAGGTTGCTTAGCCACTCTGACCCTCCCTTCCTTGTGAGGTTTATGGGGTAGCGTTTGTAAAGTGTCTGCTCATTGCTCAGTGCCTGGCACTTCACAGGTGCCCCAAGGCATTGGGGCTTCCTAAAACTTTGCCTATATTATCTCATTTTCCAGCTCAGGAACATTCAAAGCCTCCCTATTGTCCAGAGCAGAGCTTGGAACTGTGTCCTATGGGCTATTTGCCACATTGATGTGTTTCATTTGATCTATACTAGCAGCAGCGGAGCTGCGTTCAGCATGGGTTGGCGGGAGGGGAGACCAAAGATGGGAAAGAGGAGCATGAAAGGGGGTTGGTGGGAGTTGGGGTGTGGGGTTGATTGGAACACCTGGTTCTGGATGACACATTACCATTGGTGGCTCCCGTTGGGAATGGCATTGGCTGCCCAGAGTGAGGGGTGCAGGAACAGACGGAGCTAAGGAGCAGGGACACTGGCCTGCCCGGCCCCGACTCTGCCATCCCAAGGAGCCAGCCTTGTCCACTCACAGGCCTAGGACTTGCCACCTGCTTCATGCTCACCTTGCTCAGCACATGGAGTATTCAGTCATTCAATCAGCAAATGTTTCTTAAGCATCTACTCTGTGCTCTAGGCCCTGGGGATAAAACAAAATACACAAAAAGCCCTGCCCTCGAAGAGCTTCCATTCTAGTGCACTACCCTTCGCATTCTGGCCTCGGAACAGCCCCCACACTTTCCTCAGGCCCTGGCAGCCAGGCTGCGGCCAGCTAGCTCTCACCTGCCTGCACCACGGGTGTGGGCCTCTGAGCCAGGGCAGCACAGCTGCTTGGCGGTTAGGCGGGCATGGCACCCATGGGTTCCGACTCCCCCAGTTCTCCATAACCTCTTGGTATCTTTACAAAACTTTCCAGAAATCCTTTTCTTTTGTAATGTCTTTGCTCTCAGTGGGGACAATGAACTTGCTGCTCTGACCTGTTTTCCCTCCAGGCCCCAGCACTGCCCAGCCCACATCTCCATCCATTTTCCTGGGACCCATGTGGGGTATAAAATACCTTTTTCTCTATCCTTGTCTCGTTTTAATGTTTCTCGTTGCTATTGACATGCCTTTAGTCCCTCATGAGTACCTTAGATAGACACGGGCAGGGATAACGAGGCAATCACTACCGGGCACTGGGCACTGGGCGTGTATTGGTCACTGGTCAGGCACTGGGCACAGTGTGTGTGCTGGGAGCTAGGTGTGTACTAGGCTGTGGGCATGTACTGGGCACTGGGTGTGTACTGGGCACTGAGCATGCACTGTGTACCAAGTGGGTACTGGGCATTAGGCATGTAATGGGCACTGGGCATGTACCGGGGAAATGAGTGTGTACTGGGCATAGGGCATGTACTGGGCACTGAGTGTGTACTGAGCACTGAGTATGTACTGGGAATCTGGCATGTACTGGGCACTGGGCATATACTGGGCATGGGGGTAAAGGGGGGCACTGGGGGTGTACTGGGCATGTACTGGACACTGGGTGTGTATTTGGCACTGGGCATGTACCAGGCACCAAGTGTGTCCTGGGCACCAAGTATGCACTGGATGAACACTAAGCCCTGGACATAAACTTGGTATTGGGTGTATACTGGGCATTGGGCATGTACTGTGAACCAAGAGTGCACGGGTGTGTACTGGTACTGAGTATGTACTGGGCACTGGGTGGCACTGGGTGTGTACTGGCAAGTAGGTGTGTACTGGACACTGGGCGTATACTGAGCACCGGGCATGCACTGGGTGAATACTGGGCCCTGGGTGTGTATTTGTCACTGGGCATATACCAGGCACTGAGTGTGTACTGGGCACCAAGTGTGCACTGAGTAAGCACTAAGCCCTGGGCATGTACTGTCCACTGAGTGTGTACTGGGCATTGGTCATGTACTGGGCACCAAGCATGCACTGGACATGTACTGGGCACAGCATGTACTGGGCACTGGGTGTGTACTGGGCACCGGGTGCTGTACTGGACCCTGCACCTGGCTCATGTAGTAACCCTTCCCCAACCCAGTGAGTAGGTGCTGTATCTGCCCAGCTCCAAGGCTCAGGGTGCTGAGACATCATCCTGGGCTGTGAGCAGTGTGTGTGGAGTACCTCCAGGAGTGGGGGAGAGAGCCTAGGGCTGGGCCACATCACCCAGCAGGGACCCGGTGGGCAGCGGATGGGTGGCAGCTAGTGTCCCTTCTCCTACCAGGGTCAGAGAGGAGGAGGGACAGGGGAGGGTGTTGGTGGGGGCCTCACTAGCTGGGCTGCAGCGAGGAAGAACAGGCCGCCACCCACCTGCAAGGGAAGGCTGCATCCCTGCTAGGTGTTGGAGCCGCTGTGGTCAGAGGGGCAGGCAGGCCGGGCGCTGCTGCCGTGGGGAAGGGCCCAGGGCTGTGACATGGGCAGCGGGGGCCCATCCTGCTCCCCCACTGCCAGCCCCACACGGACCCCAGACTCCTCCCAGTGCCTCTGCTTTGCTACTGCCGGGCAGTGGGCTGGATCCAGAGCGGGCAAGTGGGGCAGGACGCCGAGTTTCCAAGACCGACCTTGCCGTTCCTTGTTCTCTCTGCTTCTCCTGCTGCCTCGGCCTCCTCCAGCATGCCCTCCCCGAGGACCCGCCTTGCCCTTCTGAAGGAAGAACCAAGCGGTTTCTATTTTGGGAGGTGGGGAGGATAGGGACCAAACCTGAGCCGAACCCCGAGGCCCAGCCTGTGATTTCCTCGGGCTGAGCGCCGGCTCCTCGTGATTACTTCCCGGCCCACTTGACAGGTTGTTAACACAGAGGTTGCGGGGAAACGCTGGCGGCCGCTGTGCTTTGGGTGGCAACGGCTGTTGCTAATAAGTTAGCAGAGCAGACGCGGCTGTGGACAAGGAGGGCAAATTATATTCCTCTTTGAAAAATCAGTTCCTGGTTTCCCAACGGAGGAGGACCCCATCCTAAGGATACCTTTGTCCTAAGGGCCTGCCTGACCCTGCCAGGGAGTCAGCGAGCATTTAGTACACGCCCAGTGCACACAACGTCACAGGGGAGCGTGGACCCAGGGTGGGTCTGAATGGCCGGAGCTGCTTTTCCGTGCTGGCCTGAGTCACCCTGACTCTGGGTGGAAAAGGAGCTGCACTCTTTGCCAGGGCTGGAGCTGTCCCATTGGAAAGTTGAACGAGTCACTGAGAAGTGTCCCAGCTCTGCCGAGGGCCAAATTGCCACTGGTTCCCGCCTGCTCCTGGGCACTGTCCACGCAGGCTTCGTCCACCTGGTGACTGCCCAGGGCTGAGGATGAATCATGAACATTTTTCTCACCGCCTGCCCTAGCCCTGAGGCCGTGGGGCATCCTCATTCAGGAAACACAGAACTTGTTTTTCTCTTAAATTGTCTTGTGGTGACATATATAACATCAAATTTGCCATTTTAACCATTTTTAAGCATATAATTCACTGGTATTAATTGTATTTACAATGTTGTGCTACCATCACCCCCATCCATTTCCAAAACTTTTTCATCAGCCTCAACAGAAACTCTGTACCTATTTAGTATTAACTCCCTGTTCCCCCTCCCTCCAGCCCCTGCTAACCTCTGATCTATTTTCTCTCTCTATGAATTTGCTTATTCTAGATATTTCATCTATGTGGAATCATGCAATATTTGTCCTTTTGTGTCTGGCTTATTTCACTCAACATGATGTCTCCAAGGTTCATAAGTGTTGCCGTGTGTATCAGAACTTTACTCCTTCTTATGGTTGAATAATATTCCATTGTATTTTGTGGCAGTTAGAGATTATTTATGAATTCTAAAAAGAGAGATTACGTTTGTAAACTGGACTGTTCCTCTGGGCATGATAACCTTTGATTGTATTAGATTCAGCTGAGATGTCTTTGATTAAATTATGTTAAGATTAGGGCTTTAATTCGACCACCTCAGTAGAATGTAACTCAGTTTAAGTCCCCACTTCCTTGGTGGGCTGTGTAAATGAACACTCACTCAAGAAGACACACAGAAGAAGACACACAGAAGAGAGAACTTGTTCATTTTGGTCCTGCCATGTGACAGAAAGTAGAAGGCTCAAACAGCTAAAGCCCTGGGGAGAGCTGAGCCATTCACCTGATAGTTTGCAGCTGAAGAGACCAGAGCCCTGAACAGCTGAGACGGCCTGGAAAGAAAATGAGCCCCCCAGCCTACAGCTGAGATTGGAAGAAGCTGGGCCCATGGAGTCTTAAGAGGAAGAGGAAGGCTGAACCCTTGCAGACATCGCCCACCATCTTGCTTCAACATGTGGCAACAGACTTTGGTGAGAAAGTACCTCTTATGGTACCTTGAATTGGACTCTTTAGGACCTTTTAACTGTAAGCCTTTACCCCAAATAAATACCCTTTATAAAAGCCAATAGATTTCTGGTACTTTGCATCAGCACCCCTATGGCTGACTAATACACATGTACATACCACATTTCGTTCATCCATTCATCTGTCAATGGACGCTTGGGCTGTTTCCATCTTTTGGCTGTTGTGAATAATGCTGCTGTGGACATCGGTGTGCAGATGTCTGTTGGGATCCCTGCTTTCAGTTCTTTTGGGTCTATCTAGGAGTGGGCTTTCCCGGTCATATGGTGATTCTGTGTTTAACTTTTTGAATAACTGCACACAGATCTGATTCTAACAGTAATCTAAACATGCCATCTCTGGGAAGACCAGTGAAGTCAAGGAAAGCCAAATAGTCTATTGCTACCAGACCCTCTCCCAACAGGAAAGCTTTCTAACAGCGCCTTCTCATGGCTGCTGTGTACTGTGCGCTCACCGCTGGCCCCGCCCTGGCTGGGCACTTCCTGTTCTCATTTCATCCTTACAAGAGCCCTGAAAGGCAAGGGATTATTTGCCTCAGTTTACAGATAAGGGGATGTCATTAAGAGAGGTTGAGTGCCTTGCCTCACGCCACACAGCTGGGCAGTAGCAGCTTGGCTACTCCCCGGAGCTCGAGCTCTGACCACTGAGCTATCCTGCCTCTTGTGTCTTTCCTCCATACCCAGACCTTAGTGGCTCTCCTCTGCCTTTCAGGTGAAGCCGAGTTCTTGGCATTCAAGCCCTCCAGGCCTAGACCCCAGGCCTCCTTCCCATCCTGATTTGCAGCATGCCTGACCCGCAAGCCTCAGCCAGGCTCAGCCACTCGCCATCTGTCGACTCCACGTGGTGCTTCCCCACCTTTCCACCTCTGCCCTCGGTCCCACTGTTGGGAACCCTCTCTCCGTCTCTGTCTGTCGAGTGATTTCTCTCTGTCCTTTAAGGTCTCTTGGGATCCCACTTCTTCCAAGAAGCCTTCCTCGATGTGGTGGTTTTTAAAAATATGTCCTCAAATTCTTCGATACTTCTCCCTTCAAGGGTTCAAACCTGGTCCCCTTCCCTTGCATGGGGAGAGACTTGCCTCTAACAAATAGGATGGTGTGGAACTGATGGCACACGATTTCAGAGCCCGGGTCCTAAGAAGTCCTGCAGCTCCCTCTGTACTTTCTCTCTTGGAGCGCTCACTCCAGGACAAGTCAGCTTCTATGTTGTGAGGCTCCTCAGGCAGCCTGTGGGGGACACATAGGATGATGAGCTGAGGCCTCCCGCCAACAGCCGTGGCAGGGAGCCCTCTTGGCAGCAGAGCCCCCAGCTCCTGCCAACATCTGACCATGGCCATAGGAGGAAGCCTGACCAGGGCCATTCAGCTAAACCACTCTTGAATTCCTGACCCACAGAAATGGATTTATGCCGCTAAGTACTGGGGATAATTTGTTACACAGCAATAGATAGCTATTGCACTTGACTTCCCAGCAAGAAGTGCCACCTCTGAGCCACCGAGGCATTGGTTGTCTATAATATAACTTTGAACAGCTTTATCTCATAATTAAGATCGAGTACCCTAGAAGTTGGACCTCTGCCTAATGCTTCCTTATGTGCCCAGCATCCCACTATGTGCCCTGCATATAGTAGGTGTTTAATCCAGGGGGGTAAACTGACTGACTCATAGAAGGGTATATAGTCTATGAAAAAACAAAGTATTTTAGATTTCCAGTTTGCATGGTAAAGAGAGAGTGAGCTGGATTTGGGGTGATTGGAGAGCCTCTTAGTCTATAAAACACAGAGCCAAGGATGGCCTCACCAATGAATTGGCCTGAATCCAAGGGCTTTACGCAGGCACCAAAGGCTGTGTACTCGAGTGCCTGGATGCACCATGTTATGAAGCTGGGGGAAGGACCTGTGGCGGGAGTTGGGAAAAGCAAAGAAAGGACTGCCAGAGCCTCCACTCTGTGTCAGAGTCTTAAAGGCATTGGTTAATTGAAAAAATAATTTATATTTGTGAAAATATAAAATATTCTGAAAAGAAAAAAGAGAAAAAAAAAGTATCCTGAATCCCATAACTCATTTTAGCAGGAAGCCGTCAGGATATTTTTCTTTGGAGGGGTGATTTGTGTATTCATTATGAATACATGAATATATACACAAATACGTTTTTTATTTTTAATTGAAAAGCTGGATTGTCTTATCTAAACACTCTGTTTTTCTCACTTAGCAATGCATTGTGCATCTTTGCACCAACACGAATCTCCTCTCATAGTATTTTATTTTATTGAAAGGGCATAGTCCCGTGTTTTATTTATTCTGTCCCTCTCTGAAGGGTACTTTGGCATTTTCTGCTTTTTTTGACCTATAAACAACGCTGCAAGGAATATCCTGTGTAGTTGTCCAAAACTGCTTTATGGTAAATCCTCTAGAGTGGGCTTATTGCGCCAATGGATGGGAACGTTTTCAAGGCTTTGGACACATAGTGCCAATTGCCCTGAATAAAAGTTCTACCAGGTACGTGTTTCCCTCCAGTTCTTATGCCCTTACCCCCATATCCTTGCCAACACTGGGTGTTCTTTCTAATCTTCGCCAGTCTGATAGAGTGTTATCTTATTTTAATTTCCTTGATAACTAGGGAGGTTGGATGTGTTCCATATGTTTATTGGCCATTTTATATTTCTCCCTTAGTTAATTGTTTGTTCATGTCCTTTGCACATGTTTCTGTTTCCCTTACAAAACTTAGGCATTTATTTAACGTTTCATTATGCAAGTAATGTAGGTCTGCATGCTTGTGAAGTAGATAGAATTTAAAGCAAAACTGCCTTCGCCAGCCTTACTTCCCCCTCTTGATATAATTAGTCAATTTCTGACAGTTTGAGGTATATTCTTCCAGATCATTTTCTATGCATTTACATACATATATAGAGATAGTTTTAGATTTTGTTTTTTAAAATAAAAGTGGGATCATATTCTATGCGTTGTTCTTTGATTTCTTCTCCCCTCACACTTATATCTCGGAGAGTACCTTATGTAAATGATATAAATCTATTGCTTTCATTTGCAGACCTGCATAGTGTATGCATTTTTTGGTAACAGCTTTATTAAGATGTAATTCACAGACCATACAATTCACTCATTTGAAGCCTACAGTTCAGTGGTCTTTAGTCTATTCACAGAGTTATGCAACCACCACTGCAATCAATTTGAGAACATTTTCATCACCTCAAAAAAGAAACTCCATACCTTTTAGCTTTCTTCCCCTAATGCTCCCATATCTCTCATGCCTAAGGAGACATTAATCTGTAGATTTTCCTATTCTGGACATTTCATATAAAGGGAATCATATAATATGTGGCCTATTGTGTCTGGCTTCTTTCATTTAGCATAGTATCTTCAAGGTTCATCCATGCTGTAGCACGTATCAGTACTTCACTACTTTTTATGACTGAATAATATTCCAGTGTATGCACATACCACATTTCATTTATCCATTCATCAGCTGATGGACATTTGGGTTGTTTCCACTTTTTGTCTGTAATGAATAATGCTACTATGAATATTTGTGTACAAATATTGTCTCCATTTTGTATGGATATATATTTTCATTTCTCTTGGGTATATACCTAAGAGGAACTACCAAACTGTTTTCCAAAGCGGCTGTTTTCCAAACTGCCAAACTTTTACATTCCCACCAGCAGTGTATGAGGGTTCCGATTTCTCCACATCCTCACCAACTCTTGTTATTATCTTTTGAATTATAGCCATCCTAGCCTTTATTGATAGAATAAAATGCAAATAAGATGAACAACTGTATGCCAATAAATTAGATAACTGAGATGAAATGAACACATTCTTAGAAAGACAAACTACCAGAATTGACAGGAAGAAATAAAAAATCTGAATAGATCTGTAACAAGAGATTGAATTAGTAATCCAAAAAACTACCTACCCATACCCTCCCCCCTGCCCCCCCCCCAAAAAAAAAGTCCAGGTCCAGATGGCTTCACTAGTGAATTCTACCAAACATTTAAAGAATTAATAC
>JAQZBX010037538.1:0-23735 GCA_029593785.1 Cabassous unicinctus | reverse complement strand
AAGAACTTAGAACAATAACTTACTCTTAACATGTGTTTAACAAATATTTGCAATTGTTCCTACATGCCAGATAAGTGCTGAGAATGCTATAGTAGACAAGACAGAGAGGGTCCATGCCCTTAAGGAGATTAAAATCTATTGGGAGAGAAAGACAATAAATAAGTAAAGAAACAAAGAAATAATTACAACATTATAATTAATGTGAGGAAGTAAACAAACATAGGATAATATAGGAATAATTTCTGCTATTCTTAAATTATCTCTATTATTTAAAAATAAATAAAAATATATTTATATTTATTTTTAATTAACAAGTATTTTTTATATTTTAAATACATCAAAAATAATAATGTGAAAATATGAAATAAAATATGTTGCTAAATTTAATGGTTTTATACTTTATATGATAAGGCAGAATTACTTCATTATGAGATTTATAATTATCTATAATTATAATTATCTATAAGGGATGTTATTTTCTTGTGTTTGCCTTATTATATTATTTTCAATCCAGGGGTTATTTGCAGGAAAACTTTTAAGGATATGTTGATTCCATGATGGTTAGTTTAAACTCAATAATGTAAAATAATCTTTAAATGAGATTCACATAAATTGCAATTCATCAAAATATGCCAAAGTTTATCAAATAAATAATTTTATCATTATTAAATATTCCCCAATGTAGAATTCTCACTCTTTTTTCAGAATATTTCAAGTATGATATATGGAATTTCTGACATATAGATAAACTAAATGCTCTGTGTCAATATATAAATCAAATGTGGCATTATAGAAGCATTAAACTAGGTATTTTTACTTTGCTGGTCTCTCAAGAAAAAGGAAAAATCTCCAAAGATGCCCCTCCATCACCACCAAAATAAAAACATGAATTTATTTCAATAGTATATTTAATGAAATGAACTAAATATATATATATTTCTTTTTTACCAAAAACACAATAGAAAACCTTAATATTTCTATTAACTACTAACGAATTGAATCAGTAGTTTAAATATTCCCAGAAGGGAATTTTACTAGTGTGCTAAGTGACATCTTATTGTTGTTTTATACTTAATTTTATTACTTACAAGTTTAAAAGCCTCCCCATGAAGTATTTTGGGAAATTTTTTCTGAATGAAAATAATATTAACATTCAATCTCCATAAGAACTATTAGAAAATTAAGAATAAAGGAAATTTTTTTAACCTAGTAAAGTTTATATACAGAAAACCTACAGTGAACATTATTAATTGGGAAATGTAAAAACATTCCCTTTAAAATCACGAAGAAGATAAGCATCTCATTCTTATTTTTCATGTTTAACACTGTACTAGAATTCCCACCCAGAGCTGTGAAAAAGAAAAAGAAAAAAAACAACACAAAACCAACATTATTCACAGATGATATATATATATATATTGTTTGCTAGAAAACCCTAAATTATTATAAATAATAAAAGCTTAATATGTCTGGCTCTGAGTTTAATAGTAAAAATTATTGAATTCTATATATCACCATTTAGAAAAAGTCATTTTTAAAAGATGCTATTTACAATAGCAACAAAGCCATAAGGATCCTAAGAATATATTTAATCAAAATACCTGGATGCAAAATTTTATCAACTTGATTTCAAAACATTAAAGAACACCAAAATAAATGGAGAATATAGCAGAATGTCAGCATCTGGCCAAATCCTTTTCATATCCCTTTTTAACATATTTTATTTTTACCCATGACTTTTATGTGCTTTCACTTACAGAAGCATGTTACTGAACTTCAATTGGACAATATTAATTAACAATGCCTTGGAATTTATACTCCTACCCCAATCCAGAGGTGTCATTACTGTCTAAAGGATATAGGAGTATGAAATCTCTACTCCGTTGCTTCAAATCACAACTTCAGCCTTGGCTTTCACTCTGGAGTTGCCTTGCAAGATCAGGTTGAAGCTGCCTTCTACCAGACATGACATGAGTTTTCTTCTTTGTTTAGCTTTCTCCCCCTTCCAGGTTCTCCTAGGAATGTTTCTTTCATAGGTCACACAGAAAACTATGCATTTAGATTTTGCAAAGAACTATATCATCCATTAAACATCTGAACAGTAAGTTATTCCATACTCACAAACTTGAAGAATCAGTATCAGAAAACGTATATTTTCCCAAAATTGATAAAAAATTCAATTAATTCCAAATAAAATTTCAATATATTATTATGTGGAATTTAAGAAGTTACTTTTATTTTTGTTTATTTAATTTTTTTAAAAAGATACTTAGATTACATATATGTTAGAAAAAAAATATAGAGGTTCCCATACACCCCACCTCCAACACCTCCCACAACCTCCCACGTAAACATATTTCATTAGTGTTGCACAATAATTGCAACTGATAAACACATCCTGGGGCTTTACCATTAAGCATATACCATAGTTCACATTGTAGACCACACTCTCTCTCACACAGTTCTGCATGTTACATGATGATATAAAATGGCCTATATCTGTCATTGCGATGTAACTCAGGACAATTCTCAAGTCCCGAAAAAGCCCCTATATTACAAATGCTTTTCACTCTCCCTGCCCCCAGAGCCTCCAGTGGCCACTGGCTCCACCTCAACATTGTAGATTCTTCCATTGCTTGAATCACAATATGTCTATAGTAGAATACCAGTAAGCCCAATCTAGTCCATAGCGCTTCCTCCCATCCTGAGGAGTCTGGGATGGTGATGTCCACTACAGCCCCAATTGAGAGGGAGCTTATATCTCATGGGGAAGAAGGATGGGATTATCCTACCTGCAGCTGCAGACTCTCTCTATTCCCTGAGATGGCCGATGGCGATCATCATCCCCCACCAGTTGTCCTGGGTGAGTCCAATGAGCTGTAGAATAGGAGTTCCTGCTCCACCGAGGTTCCGGGCCCAGCTGGCACACGGAAAGCCCAAAGACTCATTTCTCTGGATGTACACCTACAAACTCCAGCACCAAGTACAGGCTTGAAAAGAAGGACAGATGAGGCATGTGCAAAGAAGACATAGTTGACTCTAAATCTGTCACTCTCAGGAGCACAAACACCAAAGTAGGGCCCACTGGCAAGGCAGAAAACTCCAGAGCTATCTGCCCTGACATAGGACCTGGGTGTCTCCAGAGCCCTCAGGAGCCCCACTATTTGGGATGATATCCACTTTGGAATTTTATGAGGTCCTACTGAATGTGCATAAGCATTACCAATGGGATAATCTCCCGACTCATTTTGAAGTGTCTTAGCCATATAAACCCATTTGTCTTTACCTTGTCCCCCTTTTATTCAAGGTCTTTTTCCAGTTGCATAGCTAGTTGGTGCTTGGTAGCAATCCCTCAATGCCAGGGAGGCTCAACTCCGGGAGTCATGTCCCACTCTGGGAGGAAGGTAATGCATTCATATGCTGAGTTTGGCTTAGAGAGAGGCCACATTTGAGCAACAAGGAGGCTCTCAGGAGGCAACCCTTAGGCACCTCACAACAGTAGGCTAAGTTTCAATTTCAAGAGCAAAGACTCATAAGTCTAGTCATCAATATCAAGGGCCCATAAGTGGATCACCCTCCCTCACCAGTCACTGTCCCTGCACTTGGGGAACTGTTGCTGCTCCCTTAGAGAATGTGGCTGTGCTGTCCAGGATAGGAATTCAGTATTCTCTCATTTATTGAGTGATTCTCCACTCACTGTAACAATGCCCCGTGAACATTCGAACATTTTTATATACCTTATATTTATGCTCAGGTGAACTTCCTCCTATGCATACCCCATCCCTGACATCCACACCAATGATCTTTTCCCACTCCAGCTGCAACCCTTGTGTGATCCAAGGCTTCTTCAATGATGAAGCCATTACAATAGCTGAATATAATTAATAGGAAAATGAAATAATAATGATAAGTTTAAATGTAAGAGATTAAATATATAGAAATTTTTAAAAAACTAAAAATTAAATTAAATTAAAAGATTGGGATATTAAAAAAATGAGAAACATAAAAACAATTTTTTGAACTTTTGCCATTCATCACTGCAATATCTGGTGTCCAGTCTGTACCGTGGCACCTTCCCCCTCTTATTCCCCAGTGTCTCACTATTTATCATTTTGTCCTCAAAGTAGTTTCTGGTCACAGCAAAGTCACTCACAGAATACAGGAGACTCTCATTTCCAAAATCCTCCCCATTTCCTCCCCCCCCCCATATTAATACCTTTTTATATGTGGATGGTAGCATTGTTATAAATGATATACAAATAGTGAAACATACCTGCTAAACATTGTCAATGGTTTACACTATGGCTTACATTTTAGACCATGCACTTTTATATATTTTGATGATATTTACCATGCCCTTTGTCCATCACTGTATGGCAATGAAGAACATTTCCAATGACCACTAAATACTCCCTATTTGATCTATTCTATTCCTCCCACCCCATCACCCTGGGTCCCATGATGACCCCCTGGCTTGACTCTTTGGATGACAAAATTCATACTTACATACAACAACAGGTCCTCACACACTGGTTTTTCCTCCCCTATTAGGAACCAACCTTGCTCTTGAGAGACTCCCAACTCTCTATTTCTGAACAAATCAGTCCGCCCAAAGATGGAAGTCCAACTTCTTCCTGCTCATTATGTGGGTATCCACCCACTGATACAACACAGAATGAACACTCACACACTCCCAAGAAGCCTGCCCCAGGTGCTCGCTTTCCTGAATGCCAATACCATGCAGTTTTGACCACTGTAGCCTTGTAGTATGTTTTAAAGTCAGGTAGTGTGATACCTCCAAATTCATTTTTCTTTTTCAATATGTCTTTGGTGATTTGGGGATTCTTACCCTTCTAAATAAATTTTGAAGTTAGTTTTTCCAATTCATTAAAAAATATAGTATTGATTTTTATTGGGATTGATTTTATCTATAAATTAGTTTGGGTAGGATAGACATCTTGATGATGTTTAGTCTTCCTATCCATGAACAGGGAATATTCTTCCATTTATTTAAGTCTTCTTTGATTTCCTTTAACAGTGTTGTGTAGTTTTCTGTATATAAGTCCTTTACATCTTTAGTTAAATTTATTCCTAGGTATTTGATACTTTTAGTTAGTTGTAAATAGCATTTTTTTCTTGATTTCCTCCTCAGATTTCTCATTATTGGTGTACAGAAATGCTACTGGTTTTTCAGCATTGATCTTATAGCCTGCGACTTTACTGAATTCATTTACAGTTCTAGAAGCTTTGTTGTAGATTTCTCAGGGCTTTCTATGTATAAGATCATGTCATCTGCAAATAGTGAAATTTTTACTTCTTCCTTTCCAATCTGGATGCCTTTTATATCTTTTTCCTGCCTAAGTGCTCGAGCAAGTCTTCTAAGACAATGTAACATAGGAGTGGTGATAGTGGGCATCTTTGTCTTGTTCCTGATCTTAGAGGGAAAGCTTTTAGGATTTCTCCTCTGAAGATGATTTTAGCTGTGGGTTATTCATATATACCGTTTATCATGTTCAGGAAGTTTCCTTCTATTCCTATCTTTGGCAGTGTTTTTATCAGGAAAGAGTGCTGTATTTGGTTGAATGCTTTCTCTGCATCTATAGAGATCATCATATGATTTTTTTTTTCTTTCAATCTGTTTATGTGGCGTGATTGTTAGAATAATGTGTCATCTCAGCCAGGTAATTGAGTCCAGGTGTTTCATCGAGCAAGCACTGGGCTAATTGTAATACAAGAGCATTTATGGACTTTGATCACCAGTGATTTTACTGAATGGATGGCTGATTACATCTGCATCAATCAGGGAGATTGCATCAGCCATGGGTGACGCTTTTATCCAATCGGTTGAAGGACTTAAAAGGGGAAGTGATTTCAACATTCAGAGAGAATTTCTCAGCTCGTCTTTGGACAGCCAATTTCTCCCAGAAACTCAAGGAACTTTAATCGAACTTTCATTGCGGCCCCTGGTTTGCAGCCTGCCTGTGGAACCTAGACTTGTGCATTCCCATGGATGCGTGACAGACTTATAAAATCTCATACTATTGACAGATATCTTCTGTTGATTCTGCGAGAACCCTGACTAATACCGCTGGTACTGGGAGTGGTCATTGAGGAACAGAGTCTTAAACATGGGATGTCTGAGGTGGTTCTGGGAGTTTTGTAACTGGCTCTCTACTCTAATTGGAGTCAAGATTACTAATGACTCCCTTTCCAATAATGAAGAGGTTGCTAACAGTCCATAGCATGAGCTGGCAACAGAGATATGTAAAATAGCATCACTAGATTCCTCTACTTCCATGCTTGTAAGAAGCAAGGATCTGGGTAAGAGTTTTTCAACGCCTTAACAGAATTTTGTGGAGTCAAAAAATATAATGATGTTGGATGGCTTCTCCTAGATACTCTGCATACAGTTACAAAAGAAAGAGATGAGCTGAAGTCTTCAAATTTGAAACTTAAATGCCACATGAATGATATGAAAGTTTCTACATTTGCCTTGAAAGAAAATCTTGTCTCCTGTAGCCACAGACTTGAGATATCTGAGAATCAAACCCAGACTCTCATTGTATGAGTCGCAGAATTACAGAGGAAACTAAAATCTCACCCTAACAGGGTTTCTGCAATTAAAGTGAAGGCATTGATTGGCAAGGAATGGAACCACGAGGATTGGAATGGAGACACATGGGATGAAGATAAGATTGGTGGGGACATTGGAACCCTAAATTCTCCCGAGACTTCACCAGAAGAACCTACGATCACCTGCCTTGTAGAGCCCACACCTTCTAAACCTTGTATCATCCAGGCTCCAGCCTGCCCCAGTGAGTCCAGACCTCCTTCCAGCCCTGAGCTGGGTACCAGTCAAACTGAAACCTGTACTACCCAGCATCCAGCATGCTCCAGAGAGTCTGGACCTCCTCCCAGCCACGACGCAGATACCAGCCATACTCCAACATGCACTGTCGAACTTCCAGTTTGCGCTGAGGAATCCACTTTCCAATCCCTGCCTGAAAGATTAATCCTGTCTTTCCAGAAAAAAATGCAAAGGAATACCCTGAGGTCAGTAGCCTTCAAGACATCTCTAATCCTTCTCCTTACCCACACCCACCACCCCTCTTGTCTTTGAGACCTATTACTAGACTAAAATCACAACAAGCCCCCAAAGGTAAAATACAAAGTGTGACCCATAAGAATATAAGAGTACCCATAAGAGTATAGTGTACTCTTAAAGAACTGCATGAGGTTTCCAACTTATATAGACAGAAATCACGGGAATAAGTGTGGGAATGGATACTAAAGGTATGGGATAATGGTGGAAGGAATACAGTGTTGGATCAGGCTGAATTTATTGATATGGGCCCACTAAGCAGAAATTCTGGATTCAACACTGTAGCTCGAGGGGTTAGAAAGGGCTCCAACAGTTTGTTTGGATGGCTGGCTGAAACATGGACCAAATGATGGATTAGCATGTCTGATGTTGATATGCCCGATTTGCCCTGGTATAAGGAGATGAGAGGATTCAAAGGCTTAGAGAGATTGGAATGCTAGAATGGATTTACCATTTGATACATGCCCACCCACTCAAGGAATGTCCAGAGGACACACCTTTAACAAGGACTGTGAGGAATAAATTTGTAAGACTAACTCCATCTTCTCTGAAGAGCTCTATGGTTGCTCTGATCTGCAGTCCAGATATTACTGTACAGAGGGCTGTAATGGAATTGGAATCTTTAAACATTATGGAGATGATTGGATCTCAGTCTGGCAAAAGTCAAGTATCAGCAGTAAATCACCAAAGGTAAGGTGGGCATGGCTACAGCCTGTGCAGAAAACAGATGGATCCTGGAGGATGACAGTAGATTATCGTAAACTTAATCAGGTGGTGACTCCAATTGCAGCTGCTGTCCCAGATGTGGTATCATTGCTTGCACAAATCAGCACTTCCCCTGGTACCCGGTATGCAACTGGTGAACTGGCAAATGCTTTTTTCACAATTTCCATTAGTAAGGACTACCAGAAACAGTTTGCTTTCAGCTAGCAATTCCAGCAGTATACTTTCACTGTCCTGCCTCAGGGGTATATCAACTCTCCAGCCCTACATCATAGTATTGTCCTCAGGGATCTTGATCGTCTCTGCCTCCCATGAAAAATCACACTGGTCCATTATATTAATGATATCATGTTGATAGGACCTACTGAGCAAGAAGTTGCAAAGACTCTAGATTTATTGGTAAGGCATTTGTGGGAGAGAGACTGGGAGATAAATCCAACAAAAATACAGGGTTCTTCCACCTCAGGGAAATTTCTAAGTGTCCAGTTGTGTGGGGCCTGTTGAGATATCCCTTCTATAGTAAAGGAAAGCTGTTGCACCTGGCCCCTCCTATGACCAAAAAAGAGCCACAATGCTTAGTTGGCTGCTTCAGATTCTGGAGAGAACACATTCCTCATTTGGGTGTGCTACTCTGACCCATTTACCAAGTGACCAGAAAAGCTGCTCATTTTGATTGGGTACCGGAACAAGAGGAGGCACTGGGATAGGTCCAGACAGCTGTGCATCTGCACTACCACATGGACCATATGATCCAGCAGATCCAATGATGCTGGAAGTCTCAGTGGCAAGTAGAGATGCTGTATGGCACCTTTGGTAGGCCCCTATTGGGGAATCAAAATGCAGACCCTTAGGATTTTGGAGCAAAGTCTTGCCATCCTCTGCAGATAACTACTTCCCTTCTGAGAAGAAGCTTTTGGCTTGCTACTAGGCCTTAGTAGAGACTGAGCGTTAAACCATGGGCCATATAATTACCATGAGACCTGAGTTGGTTATTATGAGCTGGGTATTTTCTGACCCACCATACCATAAATTTGGGTGTGCACAGCAGCACTCCATAATAACGTGGCAGTGGTATATACGAGATAGGGCTTGAGCAGGTCCTGAAGGCACAAGTAAGTTACATGAGGAAGTAGCCCAAATGCCCATGGTCACCACCCTTGCCATGTTACCTTCTCTCTTTCCCAGCCTACACTTTGGCTTCTTGGAGAGTCCCTTATAATCAGTTGACTGAGGATGAGAAAACTCGGACCTGGTGTACAGATGGTTCTACACGATATGCAGGTACCACCTGAAAGCAGACAGCTGGAACACTGCAGATCTTTTCTGGGACATCCATGGAGAGCAGTGAGGGCAAATCCTCCTAGTGGGCAGAACATCGAGCAGTGCACCTAGCTGTTCATTTTGCTTGGAAGAAGAAATGGCCAGGTGTGTATTTGTACGCTGATTCATAGGCTGTTGCCAATGATTTAGCTGGATTGTCCGGGACATGGAAGGTACACGATTGGAAAATTGGTGACAAGGAGGTTTGGGGAAGAGGTATGTGGATAGACTTTTCTGAGTGGGCAAAAAACATAAACATATTTGTGTCCCACTTGAATATTCACCAGAGGGTGACTTCAGCAGAGGAATAGTTTAATAATCAAGTGGATAGGATGACCCACTCTGTGGCTAATGCTCAGTCTCTTTCCCCAGCCACTCCTGTCATTGCCCAATGGGCTCATGAACAAAATGGCCATTGATGTAGGGATGGAGGTTATGCATGGGCTCAGCAACATGGACTTCCCCTCAGCAAGGCTGACGTGGCTACAGCCACTGCTGAATGCCCCATCTGCCAGCAGCAGGGACCCACACTCCGCCCCCGATATGGCACCATTCCTCGAGGTGTCCAGCCTGCTACCTAGTGGCAGGTTGACTACATTGGGTCACTTCGACCATGGAAGGGGCAGTGATTTGTTTTAACTGGAATAGACACATACTCTGGCTATGGGTTTGCATTTCCAGCACTCAATGTTTCTTCCAAAACTACCATCCATGCACTTACTGAATGTCTTATCTAACGCCATGGCATTCCACACAGCATTGCTTCTGATCAAGGAACCCATTTCACAGCAAATAGTGTGCGGGAATGGGCATATGCCCATGGAATTCACTGGTCTTACCATGATCCCCATCACCCTGAAGCAGCTGGATTAATAGAACGGTGGAATGGCCTTTTGAATACTCAATTACAGTGCCAATTGGATGTCAATACCTTGCAGGGCTGGGGTAATGTCCTCCAGGAGGATCTGTATGCTTTTAATTAGCATCTGCTCTATGGTGATGTTTCTCCCATAACCAGAATTCATGGGTCCAGGAATCAAGGCGTGGAAATGGGAGTGGCCCCCTCACTATTACCCCTAGTAGCCCACTAGGAAAATTTTTGCTTCCTGTCCCTGCAACCTTAAGCTCTGCTGGTCTACAGGTTTTAGTCCCAAAAGGAGGAGTACTGTCACCAGGGAACACAACCATGATTCCATTGAACCGGAAGTTAAGACCGCCACCTGGCCACTTTGGGCTCTTCTTACCTCTGAGTCAACAAACAAAGAAGGGAATTACTGTACTAGCTTGGGTGATTGATCCAGACTATCAAGGGGAAATAGGACTACATCTATATAATGGGGGTAAAGAAGAGTCTGCCTGGAATGCAGGGGATCCTCTAGGGTATCTTCTAGTACTGCCATGCTCTGTGATTGAAGTCAATGGATAATTGCAACAAACCAATTCAAGCAAGACTAACAATGGCTCAGAATATTCGGGAATGAAAGTTTGGGTCACCCCACCAGGCAAAGAAGCATGGCCAGCTGAAGTGCTTGCTGAAGGTAATGGGAACATGGAATGGATAGTGGAAGAAGGTAGTGGTAAATATGAACTTTGACCATGTGACCAGTTACAGAAACAAGGACTGTAATAGTCATGAACCCTTCTTCCATAATTTCATTATGATTATGATTGAATATGTACACAAAACAAATATCTTCATTTTCTTCCCCAACCTTTTCCCCTATCATATGAAAAGTTGTATTAATTTCACATCATAATATTTAAAGATGTCAAGTTTAAGAGTGAATATTACCCAAGGCCTTACACTCTATTCTGTGGGAAATTAAAGCATTTCTGGTTGTACGCAGGAGAATTGAACATTTTTAGCTGGAAATATATATGTATGCTTGTCTGTTATTGTTTTTCTTAAAGACTAAGTATGGTTTAGGGTAATGTGTATGGTTGCCGAGTTGACAAGTGGTGGACTGTGATGGTTAGGCTAATGTGTCAACACGGCCAGGTAATTGTGTCCAGGTGTTTGTTCCAACAAGCCCTGGGCTAATTGTAATACAAGAGCATTTATGGACTTCAATCACCAGTGAGTTTACTGCGTGGATGGCTGATTACATCTGCATCAATCAGGGAGATTACATCATCAATGGATGATGCTTTTATCCAATCAGTTGAATGCCTTAAGAGGGGAAGTGATTTCAACATTCAGAGAGAATTTCCCAGCTTGTCTTTGAACAGCCAATTTTTCCCAGAAACTCATGGACCTTTCATCGGACTTTTATCGGAGCCCCTGGTTTGCAGCCTGCCTGTGGTACCTGTATTTGTGCATACCCACAGCCACGTGAGAGATTTTTAAAATCTCATATTATTGACAGATATCTCCTGTTGATTCTGTTTCCTGAGAGAACCATGACTAATATATGTGGTGTATTACACTGACTGATTTTCTGATGTTGTTCCATCCTTGCATACCTGGGATGAGCCCCACTTGGTCATAGTGTATAATTCATTTCATATGTTGTTGAATGTGATTAGCAAATATTTTGTTGAGGATTTTAGCATGTAGGTTCATTAGAGAATTTGGTCTGTAATTTTCCTTTCTTGTGGAATCATTTTTGGCTTTGGTATTAGGGTAATGTTGGCACCATAGAATTAGTTAGGCAATGTTCCTTCTACTTCTATTTTTTGGAAGAGCTTAAACAGGATTGGTGTTATCTCTTTCCAGAATGTTTGGTAGACTTCACCTGTGAAGCCATCTGGTCCTGGACTCTTGTTACTTGGGAGGTTTTGATGACTGAGTCTATCTCTTTACTTGTAATTGGACTGTTGAGTTCATCAATTTCTTCTTTCGTCAATGTAGGCTGCCTGTGAGCTTCTAGGAATTTTTCCATTTCCTCTAAATTGTCATTCTTGTTGACATGTAATTTTTCAAAGTCCCTCTTATGACACTCTTTATTTATGTGGGGTCAGTGGTGATATCCCCTTCCTTGTTTCCTATTTTCTGTATTGGCATCTGCCCTCTCTCTTTCTTTGTTAGTCTGGCTAAGGGTTTGTCAATTTTATTGATCTTCTCAACGAATCAGTTTTTGGTTTTATTTTTTCTAGTGCTTTCTTATTTTCCATTTCATTTAGTTCTGCTCTAATCTTAGTTATCTCCTTCTTTCTACTTCCTTTCCAGTTAATTTGTTTTTGTTTTTCCAATTCCTCCAGGTGTGCATTTAGGTCTTCAATTTTAGCTCTTTCTTCTTTTTTGATACATGCATTTATGGCTATGAATTTCCCTCTTAGTACAGTTTTGGCTGCATCCCATAGGTTTTGATATGTTGTATTTTCATTTTCATTCGTTTCAACGTAGTTAGTGATTGGTTTGAGATTTCCTCCTTGACCCACTGTTTGTCTAAGAGTGTGTTGTTTAACTTCCATATCTTTGTGCCTAATCTGGTCCTCTGGCCCTTAATGATTTCCAATTTCATTCCATTGTGGTCAGAGAAATTACTTCGTATAAACTCAATCTTTCTGAATTCATTGAAAGTTGTGCTCTGGCCTAGCATGTGTTCTCTCTTGGAGTATGATCCATGCGCACTCGAGAAGAATGTATATCCCTCTGTATTTGGGTATAGCATTCTTTAGATACCTATTAGGTCCAGATCCTCTAATGTATTATTCAGAATCTTTGTTTCTTTATTGATTCTCTGTTAAGACGTTCTGTCTAATGGTTATAATGGTGTATTAATGTCCCCCATTATAATTGTAGATGCATTTATGTCTCCAATTAGTCTTTCCAGTGTTTGCGTCATGTATTTTGAGACACCTTGAGTAGGTGCATAAATGTTTATGACTGTTCTTTCTTCTTGGAAGATTACCCTTTTACTAATATATAGTGTCTGTCTTTGTCTCTTACAATCATTTTGCATTTAAAGTCTGTTTTGTCTGATATTAATATAGCTACTCCCGCCCTTTTTTTGGTTATTGTTTGCTTGTAAAATTGTTTTCCAGCCATTCACTTTCAACCTCCTTGAATCCCTGGGTTTAAGGTGGGTTTCTTGTAGACAACATATAGATGGGTCATGTTTCCTTATCCATTCTGCCAATCTGTGTCTCTTCACTGGTGAGTTTAATGCATTTACATTCAGTGTTATTACTCTCAAGAAATTTCTTGCATCAACCATATTTTCTTTGGGTTTATGTATTTCATATTTTTTTTTCTCTTTTTGTCTTTTTAGTTGTTCATACACTGTCCTGCAACTCTCTCTCTCCTGTTTTTTCCTTTCAACCTGTAGAACATCCTTTACTATTTCTTGAAGGGCAGTTTTCTTATTGGCATACTCTCTTAATTTCTGTTTATCTGTGAATATTTGGAATTCTCCATTATTTTTGAATGCCAGCTTTGCTGGATAGAGATTTCAAGGCTGGAAATTTTTTCTTTCAGTACCTTGACTATGACTTACCACTGTCTTCTTGCCTCCATGGTTTCAGATGAGAAATCAGCACTTAATCTTATTGAGCTTCCCTTGTATACGATGGTCCTCTTTTCTCTTACCACTTTGAATATTTTCTCTTTGTCTTGAGAATTGGACATTTTTACAAGTATATGTCTTGGAGTAGGCCTGTTAGGATTTATACTGTTTGGGGTGCACTGTGCTTCCTGGACACATCTATTCATCTCCCTCAATAGGGATGGCAAGTTTTCACCCTTTATTTCCTTCAGCACTCCTTCTGTTCCCTTTCCCTTCTCTTCTCCCTCTAGGATGCCTATAATGCATATGTTCATGTGTTTTGTGTTGTCATTTAAATCCCCATATCCCTGCTGGATTTTGTCTATCTTTTTATCTATCTGTTCTACTATTTGTTTGATTTCAGATGTACTGTCTTCCACATCACTAATTCTGCCTTCTGTTCAAATCTTCTTTTATGTGATTCCAGCACCTTTTTGATTTCTTGTATTGTGCCATTTATCACCATCATATCCGTTATCTTTTTATGTATGTTTACAATTTCTTCAGTATGTTCTCCCAGTGTCTTCTTAATATCCTTCATCTCTTCCTTCACTTCATTAAGTTGGTCCATGATATTTGTTTAGACAGCTCTAATTAGTTGTTCAATGTTCTGTATCTCTTCCTGGCTTGTAGTTTGTTCATTGGACTGGTCCATGTCTTCCTGTTTCTTAGTAAAGTGTGTAATTTTTTGTTGCCCTCTGATCATCATTTATCTTGATGGGATTTTCATTTGATTAGCTTATCTCTCTGCTCTAGAGTTTTGTTTAGCTCCTGGTTTTGTGTGTGTGTTAAGTTTTTTTTGACACCTTGTTTTCTTGCTCTATTTCCTTGCTCTTTTCTATGTTCTGGTCTTGTCTTGAGCAATCTATCTCCCCATCCAGCTCCCTCCAGATCGATGCCCTAAAGGCTCCCACTCTGTGGGCTCCCAGAACTGCTCATTTGGGCAGAATTCTGTCCCAAATCAGCTGTCTTTTGTGAGAGAAATTGTGTATGTCCACTTTAACTGATGCCTTCTTGCCTTCCCTCCAAGAAGTTACTTTTAAAGTTGTCTAAAAGATGAAAGGACCTAAAACATATTAGACCTTCCTAAAATGTATTTTTCCATGCAGACATCATGATTTATTATAGTTCACAAAATGTTAAACATAGAATTACCATATGACCCTGCAATCTACTTCTAGGTATATACCGAAAAGAATTGAAAACAGGAACTTAAACAGATACTTGCACACAAAAATTCATAACAGAATTATGCACAGTAGCCAATAGGTGCAAAGAACCAAGTATACTATGACCAATAAAGAGATAAACAAATTGTGGTAAATATATGGAATGAAATATTATTCATCCATTTAAAGAAATGAAGTTCTGATACATGCTACTATAAGGTGAAGTCTTGAAACCATTTTATTGAAAGCAATAGGCCAGACATAAAAGGACAAATATTGTATGATTCCAGTTATAAGAAATATCTAGAATAAGCAAATTCATAGAGACATAAAGGAGATTAACGAGTATCAGGGCCAGGGGGAAAGGGGAATGGGAAGCTTTTATTTAATTAGTACCGGGTTTCTATTTGGGGTTATGAAACCTGTCTTGGGAATGGATGGTGTTGCTAACAGTATAATTAATACCACTGAAGTATAAATTTGAAAGTGGTTAAAATGGGAAATGTGTTTTATATATATTTATTTATATAAAATATATATTTCCAAAATAAAATATATAATCCAAAAAAATAGATGGAATAAAAACACAATAATTAAGAAAGTATAGGATTGGTCCAGAAACAGACCCATGCAAATACAAAAAATTGATATGTGACAAAAGTGGCATTGAAGATCAGTGGAGAAAAGGACTATTCCATAAATGATACTGGAGCATTTAGATAAACATATGGGGAAAAATGAAATTGACTCACTTTGTACAAACCCAACAATTAATTTCAGATTAAATTCCAACTTAAATGGAAAAGGCACAACTTTAAATTTTTGGAATATATTTTCCAACCTTGACTTAAGAAAGGCATTTCTAAAATGAGGCACAGAAAGCACTAATGAAAGCAGAAAATTTGAAACTATTAACTTCATTGAAAATAAAATTTTTTAACATATCATAAAGTGAAAAATCAAGCTGCAAGCTAGAGAAGCTAATTGCACACATAGAACTGACAAAGGATTGATAGCCAAAATATATGCCAAATTTCTTTTTGAATCCTAGCAACTCAACTGAATAACAGGCTAAAGATATAAAAAGCATTTCATGGAAAAGGAAGCACATATAATAAGAAACATTAAAATATGTTCAACCTTATTAGTAATCATGAAATTACACACTCCAGATTTGCAAAACATTGAGAAGTCCTGGAAGTACCATGTGTTGGCAAGTATGTAGATCAAAAGAATCTCTTATACCTAGGTGGGAGTGAATATTGGGATAATCACTTTCAAAACAATTTGGGTGGTTTTTTTTTTGGTAAAGTTGTATATTTGCATAATACAGCAAATCTTCACCTAAGTGTGTATCACAGGAAAAGTTTCTCACATGCACAGGAATACTCTTAACAGATTTCTTGTTCATGGAAAAAACAGAAAAATACCACTCTTTTCCATGGCATCTTCCCTCAGAGCTGAGTTGTCAGACCACACAGCTCCCAATTTACCTTCTTCTCCATCCCCAGGATGCAGCAAGAAGACCCATTGCCACACCAAGCACAGCAAAGATCCCCCATCCTAAAATGGTCCCCAGAGGTGGACAACCTCCTGTCAACAGGAGTCAGAATTTCAAGATGCCAAAACTCTCACCATCACATTAAACATTGAGTAGTTAAATTTTGAAATTTACCTAGAATGGTAAAATTTCCCCAGTAAGTTTAGAAATGCATGTTTATGCGTGTGCACCCATGGGTCCACACATTTGCCCTTACATACCTGTCTTCAACTTCATGAACAGATCTGCATGCACGCATATGCAAGTCATACACATTACTTTAGTTTAAAATAATCTACAAAGGTAATGGTAGAAAAAGAAACAAACTAGCAACCAGAAGTTCATGAACATGACTTTATGTAAGTAATTTTGCCTCTCACTATCCATTTTTTTAAACAATTTATTGAAGTATATCATTCATACATGAACATACATAAACTATAAGTGTTCAGTAAACATCGTGAACTTACAAAACAAGCATGCATAACATCATACAGCGCTCCCACACATCAACTCCCCCAAACACCCTACATTGTTGTGAAACATTTGTTAACAAATCATGAAAAGCATCATCAAAATATTACTACTAACTATAGTCCATCTCTTCCTCCCCTATACATTTTTTAAAGGATTTCTTTCTTTCTTTCTTTCTTTCTTTACTTTTATCTTTTTTTTAACACCACCCATCTTTGATGTTTCTGTGTCCGTTCACTAGGTAACTCTTTGTGTCCATTTTCTGTCCTCTCTTCTCATCCTTCTCCTCCTGTCTTCACTGGAATTTGATCCTCAGAATCTTCTATGTGGGAGAGAGGCATCCCACTGCTTGTGCCACCTTACTTCCTGGTTTTTTGGTGCATCTCCTCTTGGCTTTCCCTTGTGTCACTCTCATGTTACTTCATCATCTTGCTGCATGTCTTGTGGGGCCTGACTGAGCACCTGTGCACAGGGCGTGGCAGTGCACCCAAGCACAGGGCCTGAAGGTGCACCCACACACAGGGCCTGGTGGCTCACCCACTCGTGGGGCCTGGTGGTGCACCCGTGCTCGGGGCCTGATGGGACCCATGCTATGGATTGTCCCAGGGATTGAACCCAGGTCCCTCCATATGGGAGATGGATGCCCAACCACCCTAGCCACATCTGTTCCCCTGCTATATCTCTTAAGTTTGATCAAGGATACCCAATGCTACAGTCTTTTCCCATACAGGATGGTCGTATAATAAATCAGGATTTGTTTGTCACCAGCACTCTAAAAATCAGACCTAGGGAGAAAAACTTGGTCTGGAGACACATGCATAGTTCTAATATAGTGAATGTTTTGCCTACACTGATTGTCACAAAATCAGGTCAGCAAGAATATTCACATTCCATTTATCTTTAAAACTGAACAACCATACCAGCCTCCACATACTTATACTGACTCTTATAAGGAGGTAATTTATTTAACATAGATTAATCTGGTATAAGAAAACTTCACAGAAAAATAATGTGCTTTCCAGAGGTCAAATACTATTTTACTGTTATTATTTCCTTAGTCAAGATTAACAAGACAAACATTTGCATTTGTGTTTTTTAAACATCAGATAGAACTAAAGAGCTTTTACACCATCACCATCCTCACCTAAACTGATCACAGTCCTCCTGGTAAATTCACTACCTCATGAGGTTTTTGTAAGTATTAAAGGGACAAATACAATTAAAACACAACAGTGTCTGATTTACTGGAAGAATTCTGTAAAAGTCAGCTTTTGGCACACACTAACATATCAGCACCATGAGTGCAAGGATTTTTGTTTGCTCTTGTTTTTCTCCAAAGTTACCTTCAATCTTGAGAATGGTCCATGGCAAGTGCTCAATAAACATTTACAATGTGTGTGAATGAATCTGAACATCACCAGAGTTTGGGGATAAAGGTCAGGGAAGAAGAGAGAATAGGAAGAGAAAAAGAATGGAAGACATTATTTAAAAAAATACATAGCAGCCACCACCGAATGACAGATTGTGATAACACTTTGTATTTCATATATCAGAAAATAATGTTATTAATTCAGCAAACTAAGTTTACACTTTAAGAGTTAAAAGAGTGAAGAACAAATGAGTTAATCATATAGTAAGGCTTTATCCCCTTTATGATTATATATGTAATTTTTATTTCTCCATCTTGTGATTTGGTTTTAACTTTTTTTCAATTAGAAACTTTTGATATTTGCATAGTCAGATCAATATTTTCTTTGGCTTTTATATATTGCTTAGAAAGAATTTCTTGGCTTCATTTTAACCAAAATATTATTCCCAATTTTTAAAGTTTAATTTTTTTTTTAAACATTTTTCTTTTGTTTTTATATTTTACATTTTAATTTTTTTCATCCACTTGGAATTTATTTTGATATAAGGAGTTCAATAGAGATTGAATTTTAAATGTTTATCTAGATCGTTGCTTTTCATAGTTGCTTATTATCTTTTCACCACATCTGAAATCACAACTTTATTACATTCTAACATGTTACATGTATTTGAATCCATTTCAGTACTACATTCTATTTTACTAATCACTTGACTCATGTGCACTTAACATGATATAATTGCATTTTCTTTATGCTATATTTTGATGTCTGATTAACCTAGTGTTTTCTTATTACTATTTTTTATTAATACCAACCTGTGCATATTTATGTTTCAAATTAAACTTAAAACAAATTAGTCTAATCACAAAACAAATTTCCGTTAGGCTTTTCAATGAGATTTGATTTAGGAAGTTTAATTTAGGAAGAGTTTATAGGTTTAGAAACTTGAGGATTCCTATCCATGAATATAGTAGTTCATTTCCTTGAGTCAGGTATTCTTTTATACTCTTCAGTAGTGTTTTACTTTTTTTTTTTTCACATAAATCTGGCATCTTTTTTGGTAAATTTAGTCTTTTGGATTTTGTTATTTCTGTTGCTATTATAAATGGAATTTTCTATTATATTTTCCAATGATCTGTTATACTTTTTCAGGAATAGTGTTACCATCCCAGTTTTCTCCAATACCTGGGTGATGAAAGAGAGTTCGTCATTATTCCCTTTCATTAATTTTTTTTCTTTTTTAATGGAATCAATTGAATGAAAAAATGAATTTTCTTTCTAATTTATCATGAATGTTTATATGCAGTAATTTGAACTTCATATACCTTAATAAAAAAAGAAGTGATTATCCCTGTTGGCCCAAGCACTTGTTACTTAAGTTTTCATATAACTTAGATAATTAGAGCCACAAAAGCCCAATGAGTAGCTATTAATATTCTATATTAAAATGTGCAAAGTATGGCTTAGACTTTTGAACATCACTTATTTAAGGTCCCATTCTAGCTTTATAAAAATACAATTGTATTGTTTTAGAAATATGCTTTAGCATAAGATATGATCTTTCTCTATATGCATTTATCTTCTATAACATGAATGCTATAGAAACTTTCAGTAAGGTAAAACTGATTCTTCATGCACACTAATGGTATGGTTTATGAATAAACCTAGTAAAATAAGGCTTTTGGTTTACCATTGCATATAAAGTAAGGCTATTGAGTGAGGAGGGAGACATTCAAGCATATTTAATTGCCAAGTAGCTGGTCAGCGATTTCGTCAAGGGACGTTCAGTATCACTGAGAATTATTGTTAGAAAAGTAGACATGGAGTAGATCCTGACCTTACATGAGTGAGTGGGATTTCAGTGACTCCTGGGAGTGTAATGTTTTTGAAAGTCTTGATGAAACAAGGCTGTTCTATAAATGTGTGTCCAATGAATGAATACATAAGATTCTTTACAATATACCTTATTCAAATATTTATCATTATTTTGTAACTAAACTGCTTCTGGTCTTTAAAATTAACATCTATAAAAAATGCATGTAACTAAAGAAATGAAAAAGTATTTCCATATCTGAAGTACAATCATTTTTGGTATTTGTCAATATAATTAAAGACATTGCATTTTATTTGTATACTTTAATTGAAATTCTCTAAATATAATTGAGTTTTGAGCATTTCACATTTTGTTTTTGTTGTATTTCTTTGTGAATTGTCGAAAATTGCTTTTACCTATTTTATTGTTGTTTTTCCATTCTGATTTTCATGAGCTAATTATATACTAAGATAATATGCCTTATATATAAGGCATATATTGAGAGGGGGCTTAGATCATATGGGGTAGATGTATGGAACTCTCTTGCTTGCAGTTGTAGGGACTTTCTGTTTTTTGAGATGGGCATTGTCCATCATCATCATTTTGTTAGTGATGGAGTGAGCCTGATGAACTGGTGAGTAGGTGTTGCAACAATGCCGAGATTCAGAGCTCAACCAGCTATGAACAGACTGAAGATTTAAGTCTGTGGTACATATATTTAATGAGTATACTGCTAATTATGGGTTCAAATAAGAGGGGCAGAAGAGCCATGCGTAGGAGAATTATAAATGAGTCTAGCTCTGTTACATTGGGGAACATACAGTGCAAGGTAAGGCCCACTGATAGGGTGCCAAATTCCTGAGATTGTCTGCCCTGCCTATAGTGTCTAGATGTCTCCAGAGCCCTCAGGAGCAACCCTGCTTGAGTCACTATTTACTGTGTCAGTCAATGAGATCCTGCTGAGATGTACATAATTGTAACCTCCGTAAAGACCTCCTGACTCACTTTGAAATCTCTTAGCCCTAAAAATTCATTTGTATTTAATATTTCCTCCTTTTAGTTAAGGTCTTTTTTCAAATACATGGTTAGTTGGTGCTTGGTAATAATCCCTTGGAGCCAGGGACGTTCATCCCCAGGAGTCATGTGAGTGGATTTTTTATTGATTCAATCCCTTTAATTGCTCTTGGTATTTTGAGATATTCTATATCTTAAGTCAGTGTCTGCAGTTTGTGTGTTCATAGGAATTTGTTCATTTCATCTAGATTATCTAGTTTGCTGCCATAAAATTGTTCATAGTATCTCATCATAAACCTGTTTATTTCTGTGGGATTAGTAGTAATATCATTTCTGATTTTAGTTGTTTGTGTTGTCTCTCTTTTTTTCATTGTCAGTCTATCTAAAGATTTGTTAATTTTACAGATCCTTTCAAGGAACCAACCCTTGGTTTTGTTGATTCAATATTGTTTTGCTCTTCTCTATTTCATTTCTCTCTTATATGACCTGTGTTATTGCCTTCTTCTGCTCTGTTTGAATTTAGTTTGCCTTTTATTTTATAATTTTATAATTCTTCCCAGAATAAGCTTAGGTCTCTGATTTGAGATCTTTTTTCTTTTTTTTATCTAAGTATTTATGGCTGTAAATTTCCCTCTCTGATGCCTTTTCTGCAATCCATACATTTTGGAATGTCATGTGTTTATTTTCATTCACCTGAAGATATTTTCTAATTTTTCTTGTGATTACTTGTTTGTCCCATTGATTAAGAGTGTGTTGTTTAATAGACACCTATTTCTAACTTTTCCAGTTCTCCCTCTGTTACTGATTTCTAGCTTCATTCCATTGTGTAGTCAGATAAGATTAATTAAATAATTTCATTATCTTTAAATTTATTGAGACTTGTTTTGTGACCTAATATAGAGTATACCCAGAAGATTGATCGATGTTCATGAGAGGAATTTGTAATTTGCTGTTGTTGTATGAAATTTTCTGTGTGTTTATGTTAGGGATAGTTGGTTTATTGTTTCATTCAAGACCACTATTCCTTCATTAGCTTCTGTCTAGATGTATTACTCATTTTTGGAAGTGGTTATTGACGAGTCCTGTTACTAATGTAGGACCATCTATATCTCCTTTCAAATCTGTAAATATTTTCAACATATATTCTTTAAACTCTGCTCCTGGGTGCATATATGTTCAGAAATGTTTTGTTGTTTTGTTGTTGTACAGTTCTCTTATTATGTCAGTATGTCCTGTCCTCCTTTGTCCCTTTGTAGGAGTTTGATATTATTAATTCCAAAAAGAAATATTGGATTATGATTGTGAACTGGTCTTTTCCTCTGGGCATATTACACTATATTGGATTCAGAGATTTACTTGATTAAATAATGATTAAGGCTTTGATTGGGCCACATCAGTAGGGCGTTGAGTCCCCACCCCTTGGTGGGTGGGGACTCAGAGATAAAATACATGGCGAAGGACAGAGTTGGAGTTCTGATGCGGAATTTTAACCCTGGAGCCCAAGGAAGTAAGCACACAGACGACCTTGGTCATGAGGAAGGAGAGAAGACCCTGGGAAAAAGAGATGAACTGTTCTTCTGACAGTTCACAGCTGGCCTTGTGGAGAGAGGCAAAGCCTAGAGACCCTCATAGTCTACAGCTGACCTTGTGGAGGAAACAGAGGAGCTGAGTCTGGGAAGAAATGCAGCCCTGGGAAGAGAGGAACCCAAGAAGCCTGAATGCTGGCAAACATTGGCAGCTGTCTTGCTTCAAGACATGGCAACAGACTTTGGTGAGGGAAGAAACTTATGCTTTATGGCCTGGTAACTGTAAGCTTATACCCCAGATCAGTATCCTTTATAAAAACCAACCAATTTCTGGTATTTTGCATCAGCACCCCTTTGGCTGACTAATACACCTGTGTAACTGGTTTTTGAGTTAAAGTATATTTTATCTGATATTGCTATAGCTAACCCAGCTCTCTTTTGATTACAATTTTCATCATTTTTTTTCATCCTTTCATTTTTAACCTACTTCTTTCTTTGAATTTAATGTGATTCTCTTTAAAACAGCATACATTTTGGTCCTGTTTTTTTTGTTTGTTTGTTTGTTTTTTACCATGGGGATTAAATTTAACATCCTGAATCTATAACCATCACATTTGGTGAGATATCAATTTAACTTCAGTAACATACACTAACATCATTGCTATACTCCTCCTTCCCCAAATATTTTTACTTGTTTAAAATTATACTTTTTTCATTGTACATCCAAAACCATAGATATATCATTACTTTTTCTGCACTTTTATTTTAAAACTGTAAGATGTAAAAAGTAGAATTATATCCATTTCTACTGGTTCTTGGTCCTTTTGCTGAGTCCTTCATAAAGGGAAGACTAAAACAGAGACACAGAAGGAAAATGCCCCAGAGATGGAACTCAAGTGCTTAGAGAGGAAGCCACAGATGGAGCACACAAGAGCTGAATTAATGAGACTTAGAAAAGGAGTCGATGTCTCAATGCACCATGCCATGTGGAAGTAGTTCAGGATGGCCTGCAGCCAAGGGTTCAGTGAGAAAGTATTTCTGATGATGCCCTGTTTTGGACATTTTCACAACCTTAAAACTAAACTTTTAATCTAATAAATTGCCATTATAGAAGCCAGCCCATTTCTGGTATATTGATCTCAGAAACTTTTAGCAAACTAAAACACCCATTCAATACCAAGAGTTATATTTATTTATTTA
>JAQZBX010037537.1:0-23756 GCA_029593785.1 Cabassous unicinctus | reverse complement strand
GGGGGGGGGGGGGGATCCAAGTCATTGTGGATATTTGCTCATTCTTTGGTGGGTACCTAATATCTAGAACATAGGGGGATAAGGGTAGCCACCCCACCATCCAAATAATCAATGCTGCAACAATTTCCCATGATATACAACATGATATAGAACAGAAGGGGTTTCTTCTAAAACAACCATTTCCTTCACCAAATTTATATTAAGGATTTATAGTGTGTCTGCAATATGAAAATAGCAAAACTATGGGTTCAGAAAGGTGTGTTTAATACGACAGTAGATAAAGCACGTTGCCTCTGCTCATGCTGACATTTTTGTCAACACACTCTGCTAATTATTCAGGATAACATTTTTCATAATTGGCAAGGCCATGCCCCCTGCGTGGACTTTCTCAGTGAATGTTGGAAATTGCTAAATACAATTTATGTAATTTACTTTTTTCAAATGACCTTATTAGTGTTTCCACTGCTGAACTGTGTTTGTGGGTGGATGTGTGTATGAAAATGCAGTCTTGACTTTTCCAAAAAATAAGTTATATAACTTTACACTTCATAAATTTAACAACCAAAATGTTATCTGTAATAAGTGTTTCAGGGAAGCACTGTTTTACCACTGACTGGTTTGATGGGAGTTGATTAGATAATGGATTTTCATCTGTGTGTTGTTACTGATATTGGCCCCATTCCACTTGACTGCTAGGGTATCTAAACACTCACAAACAAAAATTACCCATAAAGCCTGTGACAGGGTTCTCTGGAATAATGGATACAGATCACTGCACATATGGATGGGTTGTTTCAGCTGAGTTTATAATATCACATCCCTTGTAAACATGATACACCTGTCTTTCAGTTTAACAGATTTTGAAGCTGAGGCATTTATTTTCTCCCAGAACTCAGAAGTGGCACATTATTTACCAATATTGGACCTGAGAATCACTAAAACATTCCAGGATTTGGATTCTTCAATCTTTAGATACATTAACCCTTGAGGAAACTAAGCAGAATGAGAGGATCAAATAGTTGGTAATTTCCATTATCTTTTAGGGATTCAGACAGGGATATGAAAATATTTTCAATTTTTTACATGCTGAGAGTTGCTTTTGCTGTCAGTTGTACAAAAGGTCAACAAACTTTCTGTGAGCATCACCTATATGCAAGGCACCTTGTATCAGACTTACAAAGTTACGAAAATGTCACTGGTGTCATACTGCTCCAGAGGGGCTTACACTCCATTTAGGAGGATCGTATGTGTACGCATGAAAAGATACCAGCTGGAAAGTAAATAGGTGTCAATCATGTGAAAGGTGTGAATAAAGCAGGTGATGAATGACAAGGGAGTGGGTCTGTAGAAAGCAAGGATGAAGTCTGCTCTTTGATTTAAGGTCTGATCTGCTGTCTGCCGAGTCATTCACTGGTTGCTACTCTGCCCCTCACCTCAAAATCATTGACTTCAAATGAGCCACTTTATTAGTGTATGCCTCAGGATTTATTTCCAGCCAAGTCCACAAAATATAAACCAGATTTTCTTCTCTTCCCCAGCATTCTGCTGTTAAGCCTTAAATACAAACTCCTGTTCCCAGGGGATGTACACATGTCACTCATCTTTACATTTTGCTGGATAATTCAGCCAAAATAATTATAATGGGAAGGAACCACAGATGCCAAGACTTAAACTAGGGCATTTGAAGGTTGGGTAATTTTCAGAACAAAACCCTGAAGCTGTATCTCCACAATTACAGTGTGTATGAAGTCGTTTAAAACAGTAGTTTAAAACAAAGAGTTTCTGAAGAAGAAAACACACTTTATGACCAGGAGACTTAATGTCTATAAATTGATATTAGTGGATTAATAATTGCCTCAGATCCTTTCCTAATTCATTCACTTCATTCCATACACATCTATCTGTTGAGTACCAATCGTATATCAGATTCTGTGATAGGTGCTGGAAAACCAGCGCTGAACCAGTCACTCTCTGCACCCGAGTTTGCCATCTGATAGGGGAGACACACAAGAAAATCAGCTGTGGAGAAGCATATATGTGATTCTACAAGACCAGAGAATATGAACAAAGGAGGAGAACCAGGAAGGGATGCTTGAATAAGTTTTAAAAAGATCAACAGAAGAGGGGAAAGGACATAGCAGGAAAAGCAGAGAACACATACGTTGTAGGTTCATGGGGAGCCCTCTTCCCAAACAAGAACCATTTGAGAAATAATAACAAGAAAACTGCAGAGGGAGAGCAAAAAGAATACCTTTATTACTAAGGAAGGCTAGGGTGGATGATACAGGTCATATCTGACGGAAGGGCAAGTGGACTCACTATTAGTGAGTTGGCCAGACCTACTCATAAATTCACAGGCTATGCTGGATGAGGAAAACATGGGGAGCAAGGGAGAACAACCTAGCTCCCAAGGATAAGATGAGAGAAGGGCTGCTCATGCTCAGTTTCTTTTTCTAAACCCTCCTCTCAGCTAAGTCACACTCTGCCTGCTCTGGAGTAAGGTGTGTGAGGTCAGGAAGGCTGCTCTAGTGCAAGTCCCTGCACATCCACGGTCCCAGCAGGAGTGGGGAAGAAACATTACTAATATTACATGTGAGAAAGCCTGACCCAGAAATCTCAAATACATTGATAAGGCTGAAATAAAGGATATGTAAACAGATGGAGCTAAGGGTGAGAACTTCGGGGGAACATATTACAAAGGGCTGCAGCTAGGAGTTCTCTACATTGGGGCTGTTGACTAAATGTTGGTTATGGTGTCAACCTGTGGGACTTTACAATTGACCAGAAGTCAGCAGGCAGAGTAAATGTCTAAATGGTGGAAATATTATGAATACAACTGACCAGAAGCAACAAACCACACCAATCCTGTCTGTTCATTTTGGTGTCTTCTAAACCATAATGTTACTTTGGAGGCTTTCAAGTAATACACAGTTACAGGAATACTGTTTACTGCTACTTCAAACAATAGTTTATGAGTCCATTTTTCAGCTATTTATTATTGGCTACCTTGTGAAAGATCAATTGTTCTAAGACAGTTCCTCTCAATATCTTGCAAAACCAAGAATTCATTTGGAAGGGAAACAACTCTCTGGAAGGATTTTGTGACTTTAAAACATTTTTTCTGATTAAATCTATTATTAAGAAGGGTACTTTAAAATGTTTTGCCTGTGTCCATCTATATAGAAGATAACCCATAAGGTCTTAACCAAAAACTTGTGTGTGTGTGTGTCTGTGCATAAAAGACCAAGATACCTTAAATTCTCTTCAGAACAAGAAAAGAATATAAGTATACAAATAAACGCATACAGACAGGCACCAGATTGGAAAACAATTCATTCTAGCAATGGTCCCCCATTGTTTTTCCATACATTGAATAAAAATAGCATCAGCTAGAAGTTTTCTCCTCATACTACTCAACTGTCCTGAACATAAAAAGAGAAGAAGGGTGCCTTTATTTGCATAGTGTCACCTCATCTTAAGAAAATCTCTCCCTTGTTTCTTTCCAATCTGCTTGGCTAGTGAAGTCCTGTATTGCTGAAGTTCCTGTTTGCTCTCAGCATTTGTTTGTTCACTTAGGGCACAGCACAACAGCGTGCAGCGATTGCCTTTTTGGCACAGGTTTGATATTCAGCAGCAGGTGGTTTCTCACCAGTTTGGCTTTTGCTTTAGGAAAATGAGTGACAAGATGTCAATTCACACAGCACGACTTATACAACTTTCAAAAGAAAAAGATCAGACTGGAGGTTTGTGCAGCAAATCAGCAATACTTTCAAAACAAGAATAAGAGTCTTCTCCCTGCATTCCAGGATAAAGATGATTTGGCCAAACTGCTAAAGGACAACTCAGCTAAGAGAGTGGTTAATGGGGCAAATGTCATTTTTAGGTCAATGCCATTCAAAATAACTAGACTAGAGTCTCTGAAGAAGCAGATGCCTTTTTTTGTGGGGTGAGGGAATTAAAAATAGAAAATATTATTTATCAAGGTGCCCATTTTTTGTAATATTTGAACGGTAACCATGTTAATATAAGAAATCTAGTCTAGAAAAAATTATCTACCCCAGAGTTTCAAGGAACCAAAAATTACGCAGCATTATCTTGTTTGATTCTGACAAAATTCATGTAAATGCTTAAAGATTTTAGCTCCACAAAAAGTGGAACATCCCTAATATGATAGCTCTGAAACAATTATTTATTTTGGGACTAGTGCTTTTGAAGTCTCAGCTGTGATTTATCATCCCATTAACTTTGGAGAAGTCTTACCACAATCGTCTCAATTCAGGGTCTAGATTTCTCAGTGAATCATGATGTTGTGGTCACATGTGACTCTTCCTCTTTTCTTGCTGGGAATAAGTAACATTGCAAACAAAAGTTCCAGGATTGTCCAATACATGGTTGCCATGTTCTTTATGAATTAAAAGGAAAAAATACAAAAGACAACCACAGGGTCTGTGCATCCTCCAGGGATCTGGAATGCCAGTCTCAATATACATTCCTGTAATCACATCTGAAGAGGACAATTGTCCCCCAAATATAAGAAGGTAGCTAGGTCTTACCAGGCATTTCAACATCTAGCCCCTCACTAAAATATTAAGATTGCCTCCCCAATGAGAGACCTATAGGAATTCTTTCCCCTCTCTCTAAGAAGTTAAAAATTCTCAAACTAATTCTTTTACTTTGTAAACAAAGTAAAAAAATAATTTCAACTACAATTCTACAATCTAAATTTCAAAACATGAATAGAACTCAAATACATTGTAAAACCAACTAACATCAGTTTCAGTAAGCTAAAAGCAAATACACATACTATAGCAAAGTTCTATTTTTTAAAGTATGCATAGTATTAGAAAGATTAATAGCCGTAAATAAAGTATAGAGGTAGGGTTGTATAGTGGACTGACATTACATGAGTGACAGAAGAAATAGGCTCATGCCTATTCAGCACTGTGAACTTTCTGAAACTCTGGACAACAACCAGTGTTCTATTCACCTACTACACTAGGTGGTTGTAAAGTTCAAAACCTATCCTGTATGTCAAGATGTTTGATAAACTATAGTATGCCCTTGAAAAAGTTAGTTGTTGTCATACAAATGTAAGGTGTTATGACTGTGTTAAGGTGAAAGCTGCTACTCTTATACTTCTAGTCCCACTTTCATTCTTTAAAAAAAGAGAATGATGAAAAAAATCAAGTGTTTGATTGTAAAGTCACCATGAATCCAGGAAATAAGGTTTACAATGCATTTCCTCTATCTTCACTTCCATCTTGTAGCCCACTTATGTCCTATAATGCTACACTTTTAGATATGGAAAGACAATAGTCAAATTCTAATCCCAAATCATAACTTTATAGACAAGGAGACTGAGGCACAAAATGTGAAATAATATGGACCAAGTTTGTGCCCAAAAGGACCCCATGCAAGCTGACTAGCTCCTTGGCTTATGGTATTTTTAAGAAAGAGCAATTTATCCTGGGGCCACTGGTGGCTAATGGGTGTCAGCAAGAGCACGAGTGCCATAAATACCATTCCTATGAAAGTTAAAAATAATAATCAAATTTGATCAACTGTATTATTTGTGTTTGAAAAGAATACTTGCTGACTGAACAAACATATTCAGCACGACACATCTGTGTTCCATGGCATCGCAGGGCTTTCATCACACTAAGCCTGTTCTTCGAGAGAGCCTGGCTTCATGCTGAACTCAGCGTGAGGACAACAGGGCAGGACACCAATTAGTGGAAGCGTTTGCACCAACTTGACAGGAGCACTGTGCAATGGTGGTAGCATATCCTTTGGCTGCAAATAATTAAAGTGGAAATAAAAACTATATCCTTCATGGACAAAATATGACTATCCTTGGAAGCTGCAGTTTATTGAGAGCCATGTGCCACACGACATTCTCCTTTCATGTCATGTTGACACTGAGGTTGCCTCATTATCCACATTTTAAAGATGAGGAAATCAAGCCTCAGAGAGGTTAACTAACTTACCCCAGCTCATACAGCTACTAAACGACAGAGGTGGTATTTGAACTTGTAACTCTCTGTACCCAGGCTTACAAGTGGAGCCTTTTCTGTACAAGCTGGATGCAGAGCCTGGTCAGGGAGCTGTCCAATACCTGGCACAATCCTTGGGGCCACTTCATTGTGAGCAAAGGCCCAACAGTTACTGGAAAGAGCCCTGGCATAGGGATCCCAGGCAGAGCATCGACAGTTGTCAGTTAATGCGTAAGGGAGGAAAGGAGGAGACAGGTAGTGACTGGTGGGAAGAAGGAAGGTAAGTAAAGGACAGGTAGCTACTAGTGGCCTAGTTTCAGAAAGAAGTTAAAGGGGCTTCTGGAGGCACTTTTTATCAAGCACAGCAAGGTAATATGAATTAGTGAAAATAAAAGTAGAAATAAATTGAAAAGAAAGAAGAGAAACAAGTCTACAGAAATAGAACAGAGTCAGAAATCAGATTAACATGAAAATGGATCAAGTTCTCAGCACTTTTAGCAGTGGCACAGGTGTAGCACTAAGCTATTTTATAAAACAAAACAAAACAAAAACTTTATCCTTCTTGGATGTGGGTTTCAATTGTGTTAAAGAAAATCTACAGCCTTCAGGAAATCTGATCAGTTACCAATCCCGTGTGATCTTGCAGTGCCCCTAGATCCTGCTTTGTTCTCCTGTGCTACACTCCCTGTATGATCTACCTTCCACTTCTCTGACCTTCCAGGAAGGTAGGCCTGGAAACAGAGGTCATGGCTGAGTTACAAGAATGTCAGGTGGAAGCTGTCAGGACCCCAACCTCTAGTCCTTGAAAATAAACACTACCTTTAATGAGTTCACTCTCTAGCCAGCTAATACATAAAAGTACAGCCATACTTTTATGGTTCACAAATTTTCATTTAACTACAATTTTTAAGTGGTATATTTTCTAGGTGTTTACATCATGCATTGTTTTGTTTTGTTTTTTTAAAATAAAAAGCAAGTGAGATAAGTAGCCATGGGTTGGCTGTGTTTTTCAGAGAACATGTATTGCTTTTAATTCTAATTTATAAATCTAATTCCCTCTTGGTCTATTTCAATTCAGACAGATCCACCAGAAAGGACTAAGATCACAAGCCAAATCCCCTATGATAATATCCTCAGAAATTTTACACAGCTCTAAGACGTTTGGCCTCAGACCCAAACATTAACATGATCGCTCAATTTTAATGAGGTCAAACAAGCTGCTGGGCATCTGGCCGCTGATCAAGGTCTTGGCCTGAGTGGGGAGGGCCATCTTGTTCTTTACAAAGAATGTAAGATGCAGTGACAGGTGATAATGTAATGCACGAAGCTGCTGCCCTCGGCAACTTCATCTTTTCACCCCACTGGATTCCCAGAGGCAAAGATGTGTTAGCCAGATGTAAACAGTTTTACCTTTAGCAGAGGATCTGAAGAAGAACCTCATCCATCGTTGCAGAGAAAAAAAATTTTTAAAGGATTTAAATGAACCCCTAAAAATTGTCACAATGTATTCATCAACCTGAGGAAACAAGAATGAAAACAGAGCTCTGGAAGTGATAGAGATATGAAGGCTGCATTTTCATCTTGCTTTTAAACAGTAAACCCTCACGCTTTAAAGCCACATCAAGGTTCTATATCCCTTTACAATTCCGCTCTCCTTGATTTTATCTTTGAAATACTAAGTCATTCTTGAGAAAACTGTTTTCCTCTTAAAATATCAATCTTATATAAAATAGTCACAGGAATGTATTTAGCACTGAATCATTTACTAATTACATAGGGAAATTCCTTAGAGGCCTGGATCAAATAAGAAAGCAAAATATTTAAGGATCCTGCATTCTCAGAACTAACTCACATGACAAAAAATTGCTTGTTTTTTTCTTCCAATTGTCAATATGGAATCTGCACATTAGTGTCCTCTGTGCCTGACACAATGCCTGTCAGGGACCACATGACCACATATGGGAAGGAGAAAAGCACCTACAAACAATTTTAATACTTTTCAGAAGCAATAGCAAAACATTGAGATTAATACAAAAAAAAAACATAAATTCAAATGCAAAAATAGTAAAGTTATTCTCATTTAATGTAATGCTACCTTACAATCTGCCAAACTCCTCTATTCAACTGATACATTTTAAGGGTTATGGAGAAATTGGAAAGAGTTAAAAATAATAGAAATCAATATTAAAACCTACCTGGAAATTGGTTCAGTTGACCCATGAACAACACCAAACTACCTTATTACAGAAGTTATGAATGTTCTGTAATAAACTTTGAGAAAGCACCTCATCAAAAACAAGTGATGAAATACAAGGCAAGAAAAGTGAAAAACTCAATGGCTTTTCTAAAATTCCTAGTGGGAGAAATAGCATATGGATAAGCAGCTAAGCGAATAAAAGATAATTATTTTCTGAGACCAGGAAGAGGCTCCCTGAGTTCTCCTAAGTCCTGTTCTACTGTTGAGAATTCACAGAGGGCATAGAAATTATTTCACCACTCCAAGCTTCTTTTACCATGCACTCAGAGACCCAAGAATATTATTACAATTCCTTGAAAGTTATTTCTTTGTGTTATTGTGGTACATCAGGATTGTTCTACACTGGAGGACCTCTGTCCATTAGAACTTTCTGCAGTGTTGGAAATGTTCTGTATCTATAATGTGTCCAACATTTAGCCACATGTAGCTACTGGGCACTTAAAATGTGCCTAGGGTTATTGAAGACTTGAAATTTTTATTTTATTTTAATGTATTTAAATACTGTATGTGGCTGCTGGCAGCCTCATTGGACAGGACAATTGTAGAGAGTAAGCATAATGCTTGTGGAAAGGTAATCAACTGGAGCAACTGACAAGGTGCTTCTGTCTACACTATAAAGAGGAAACTTGATTTTTCCTTGACATATCTGTTCTAGCTCCATCACCTCCACCACTGCTCCAGTTCTCTAACTTTGCCTGCTATTGGACTCCTGAAAATTGGGAAGTTATGTGCTAGAACAGAAAAGCATGTCAATTAAGCCAGCATATTCCAGGTGATAGGAAATATTGGTTACGTAAGCATTTGTGCTTGCACCCAAGGTGTACTAAATTACATAATGCATTTTGCAGCTTTATTCATATATATGGAAAACAAGTCCACCAGAAACTATGAATAACAACAGATATTTAGCTTGGAGAAAAAATAAACTTGACAATAACAGTCTTCAGGCTTAGGGAAGGATACCTTTAAGAATCAGCTGCTTTGTTTTTACCTCCCAGGCAGATAGACCAAGAAGAAAAAGGCACAAGTTATATCAAGAGAAATGTAGAACAGAAGCAAAGAGCCTCTTGCAAACTGCAAAACTGGCTGACAGAATGGGTTCCCAAGAGAAACTCTGTAATATCTTATACAGGACACTGCCATCCATGCATCTGGCTTAGTTTACTGGTGTCATCTACTCTATGCTATTTCTAGGGTTGTATGTTTTACTTCAGGTGAGTATGTTTAGTTGAGTATCTTACACAAAGCCCCTGCTATTACCTTCTCCAGACTTTCAACTCCCATGTAAGCTAGTGAGTATGAATAATCACTGTCTTAAAAGTATATGTTCAGAGTTAAGTTTAGTAAGATCTCATATGTGTTGTTACTAAGTTTGTTTAGTTCTAAAAGGTTACCAATGTGGTTGACACTATTGAGGTACAAAAGATACAGTTCTTAACCTCAGAGCATAATTCAAAATTTAATCAAAAGATAGATAATGAGATGGTTATGATTTAATCATTCAAAATCCTTTATTGGTAGACAATCTCTAGAGTGAAAATGAGTGTTTAAGAAGCATAGAAGAGTATGAAATAATATTAATTTCAAATTTGATAAATTTTGGAAAATAGAAAAGAAATATGAGGAAAACAAATTTAGCATATTGGGCAAGAATCTAGAGAAAGTAAAAGGCTTAGTGTATGTTCATTAGCAGTAGACAATAAGTTTAGAAAATTAATAATTAACTATGTTGCAGAGTACGAAATCCTGCTATGCACTGTGTTTATTAAATGTTGTTTTGACATGTAACAATTATATGAGCCCGGCATTCTTTTTCTGAGTTTTTTTTAAAACATTTACCATTCACTCTTTACCCCAAAAACATTAACTGGAATACAATACCACAGGTCCAAAACATGAAGCTCTTCTGTGTGCACATTTCCAGTCTTCTGCATACATTTACATTCTGTTCTAAGGAAGCAGCGAATCTTTGAGCCAATCTTCTCTACACCTTTGCCCATTCCATCCCATACTGCCAACAAAATGGCAAAATGAGGTGATACAAGAGGTGAGAAAGAAAGCTCTGGGTGCTAAAAAGAAAACAACATAGATCTGAGGGGTTGCAGTGATGAGAGAATAAAATATCTGAGACAAAGAGCTAGGAGGGTGGAAACCTCAGCAGCCTGCTTTCCTGTCTCTGGTCTTTATCTGGTTGAAATTCACTGTGTGCAGATGTGAACGCTAGGGCTTGTGACAGGTGACTTTCTTGCAGTACTTTCTGCAAGAGACTGTCTTTCTCCTGCCACTAGCATGACAAAGACCATCTATGGAGATCTGGGATAAAAATCAGACCGCTCAGCCTCCAGCTGGTATGGCTGCCAAAGGGCTCTTGGATATTTTCCATGACAGGTACCATTGAACAACTCATTGGTTAAAATATGGGTTCTGGATTGGACTCACTAATTTCCAAGGCTGTCTCATGCCACTGATTAGTAGTGTGACCTTAGACAAGCTAATTACCCTGTCCAGGTCTCACTTCAACCAACTGTAGATGAGGAAACAATAATAATGACCCAAATGCCTTATGCCCTCTACTAAAGGAGATCATGCCCAGAGTCTTTAGAACAGTTCCTGGATTGTATGAAACACTCAACAAATATCACATTATTATTACTGTTATTATTATATTATCATTATTTATAGTTTTCCTACTGTGTTGGAACAATTTAAGTGTATTTTCCATAACAAACAAAATTATTGATATTTAACGGCTACTTAACAGATAGACATGGTGGTTTTAGTGGTTGGTAAATCTCATTAAATAGGTTACTAATAGCCAGCTAGTACTTAATGAGCATATTAATGGTCTTACTGTCTTTAAATTAAATCCTTATTTCAACCATTTAATTTCTGTTTATAACTTATACTCCCTTCCTTTGAAAAGGAGCATATAAACTTCTCTTATAAAAGAGAAAAATGATGTCCATTGACTCTTTTCTTATCCTATTTTATTGCTGGCCTAAATTCTTAAAATGTGCTAGGGCAAAAATACATTCTGTTTAATCCTGCTTGAGTCATATGTTATTGTGAAATTATTTTCTGCCTAATCACAATTAAAATATGCTGGTCTAACTTCCTCTTTTATATTTTAACAGTTTATGATATTCAGACAATCTTAAAGCTGCATGCATACTCTTTTCATTTGGCAATGTGGCTTCTATCTTTATCTTCTTCTTTCTTATTTCCCCCTTTTGTCTTTTCTCCCTGTGGATGATTTCAATCCCATCATTTCAGGTCTGTCTACTGACAATATCAGTATCATTTTTATCATTCTGTTGATTTGTACTTTCTTCTATCCAATACTCCCTATCAGTATAAGCTTTTCACCTAGATTGATTAACCTACCTGGTTTACATACTGTTCCTTTGTGTGTCTTAAGTTGATTATCACACATTCATCAGGCACTGGATAAATTCATTGCTTGTGCCACAAAGTGATAAGGGATCATTTGCTACTATAAGAAGGCACATTTACTAATCAGATGGCAAAGAGCAAGCTAACCCTTGCTTGAAATCATTTCGGGGAGTGCAGAAAACTCACAAAAGTCCCCACAAAACAGTCAGTTGCAAACACCTGCATGGTGTTAGATTACCACACAAGGAACTGTAAAGTAACATCTTTGCTGCCTTCCTTACCGCTCTGCTAGAAAAAGGAAGAGCAGGCTCAGAGGGCAAAGAATCCTCCCACCCCCACTGCAGGTTCTCTATTCACAGCAGATCCAAGCTGGCAGAAAGGAAGAAGCCTCAAGTCTACACAAGAATAAAGTTTTCACTAATACATGCTACCGACAGTTAAATCGCTCAGCTGAGGCAGTTTTCTGTGACCTGAAGGAATCAGAAAACTGTATTATCCAAGAGTAACCAGAAAAGTCATGAGGTCTGACCACCTTTTCAAATAGAGATAGGAAAGACTAGACCCATAGACCAAATTTAAAAGGCTAGAGGGAAACAAATTTTAAGCTATTTTATAACTATATTCCACCAGTCACATCTGTTCAGAGTAACAGTTGCATTTTGGGAGAGATAGTGGCATAAATACATTAAACTAAAAGAGAGTAACAAAGGGCCATTGCATACGTTGTGATATAAAACCAATAGCCAAGCCAATACTATTTGTCAAGAAATGAAAACAGTGAGAGTATACTACCAGGGGACAAGATAGCTTCCCAAGGAATGATGCTATCATGCCTAGGCCAAAGCAGGGGCACAGAGCCTAACTTGGTGACAGGCCTTGAAACCATGGCAACCATCCTGAGGAGGAAACATTTCATTTGTCATCATTGGGTCTAGGATTGCTGACTGAAAACATGATTGTTTTAATCTTGAAGTGAACTCAAGTGAACCAGTTCCTAGAGAAGAGGTTCATATTTGTGTTCTTGCTCTAACAGGGGAGGTCAGCAGGATTATCAACTGTATGATCCTGGTAATCTTAAATGATGTACATTGGGATTACTCATTTTAACTCTGACATTTTAAAGACATTTGTGAAGAGTGCATTTACCAAGCATAATTTACCAAAACCATGTGTTCTAGACCCCAGTCACCTTTCTTTTTCTATTTCTCCCCAACTCCTCCATCCTGCCCCTGGCTCCTTGCTCACTGCATCAGTCACGCTAGCTTCCTGCTGTCCCTCAAGACCTTTTCCCCTTGCAGTGCCCTCTGCCTCTATACCCTTCTGCCACATATCTAAATGGTTTGCTCCCACATTTGAGTCTTGGCACAAATATCACCTCACCAGAGAAGCTTTCCCTGACAGTCCTTTAAAAAATAAATTCTTTCCTTCACTCCAATCACTCTCTATCCCTTTAGCCTGTTTTATTTCTCTTCATTGCAGTTATACTCATCTAATATATATCTATGTATTTGTTTAGCATCTGTTTTCCCCCCACCTGAGTGTAAGTTCATTGCTGTATCTCCATCTCCAAAAACAATTCCTTCACATGATAAGCACTTGATAGCTATTGTGACATGAATGGCTGAAATATTTGGTATTGTCATAAACACCACAGACTCTGATGTCAGAATGCCTAGATTTAAATCTCAGCTCTGTCATGAATAAAGATGTGACCTTCAGAAAACTACTCAAATTCTCTGGACCTCAGTTTTTGTATAGGTAAAATGGGGGTAACAATATCCTCTACCACTTAAATTATTTTGAGGAGGAAACAAAGTAATAATACAGTCAAAGCATTTAAAGTCATGCCAGGTGGATGGTAAGTACTCAACTAACGTTTCCTTGCATTGCTATTATTCCCGTCATTAGTATGTGTGAGGACGGTCAAGTTCGGGTGATGGCTGGGCCCTAGCCAGCTGCAGGCAGCTGGCTGTTGGTGCCAATGAGGCGTCCCTGTCTTCACATAGCCTTGGGCCTGTGTCCAAAGGTAGCTGATAGACCTCGCATGTAGCCACTGTTCCCTAAACAATCCTGGGGTCGAGGACAGTTGAGGAACAATAACATAGTATGTTATATAATCTAATTGGCATGTTATATAACCTGATTGACATGTTATGCTTGCTTTTGTATCAATATGTTATTGTAGGCCAAGAATGAGACAATAAAAACCAACAGGGCAGCCCAAAGGTGAATGATTGTTGCGTGGCTGCTTCCTGGTAGACCGTTATACTTCTCCTCCTCATGTGTTTTTTCACTTGCCCCCCGCGTGGATCCCTTTCTTGGACACGGTTAACAGTATGCTTCCAAACAAGGCATCACACTTAAGGCCCTCTGAATATGAATATGTGAATAATCAAGATCACCAAATGGCAGATGCTGTATATTGTTGACTGATTTTTCATACTTTATTCTAATATATTTTGAACATCATCCTCTCTCATGGCGACCTTCTTCTTTTGCAGAATTTTCCATCCCATATTCTTGACTGGTTTCAAGCAGATTGCTAACCCACCACTTCTGAGCTGATCACGTACCAGATGTTTCCCAGGATAGACTAGTCTTGGGTTTTACTGAGTGCTTTTTGCATTGCAAACAACATTTGTATTGGGAATTGTTCCTTTAATTTCTAAGGCTTTTAAAATTTTTTAATCAGGTTCCTTGACAAGGATCATTTTCTGGGCCATAAAACACACTAAATTTGGTTTAATATGGAGGCATCAGTAGAAGGCTTTGTCATAGATTCCACAAGCAGGGCAATCCTAGGTGCCATCTAAATTTTTCTGAAATTTTACAGAGTTGCGCATATGACCTGGCTCTCTGATCTTGGCCATAATGGCCTCAGAAAGCTTTTGATTTAATTTGAAAAATTGTAATCTTTAAACCATGAATCATGGAGGTGGAAGGGGGGTTTGATAAGCACTTTTAAAAAGTATTCAATGATGTCTTCCTATGTAACTTTAAGTGGTCAGAAATTCAACATTCTGTTCACAATCTTCCCTCTTGTTGGCTCCAAAATGTTGTGGGAGTTCAAAATCATGCATATTCAAAATTTTGAGATATGGCTTTTGTCACTTATTGAAGGAAGAAATAAAGAGAGAGACTGCCAGCCAGAAGCTAGGCAACTACCACAACTCACTGCTTCTCACATCAATTACATGGCTTTCTTTGGCAAGAAAGCAAACTATAGCCTCTCCCCCTCTAAAAGTTGCCTTATGCTCCACAGGGAAAGAAAGGCCTCAGGACATTTCTTGTACTCACAACTTAACAAACTTCAAAGTGTTATTTGAAAGGTAAACTAATAATATATATTTAAAAGAGGTCACTGTTTGAAGATTGATAAAGGAGTCATGATCTTTGTTGAAAGAAATAAAATATTAAGGAATTTTTTGACAGTTCTTAACTAAATATGTGCTGTGAAGTTCTTCTGACTATGGGACTTTCCTTTTCAAAAATAAAACTTTTGATATGCAAATCATAAGAATATCCTTTGGTATCAAATAATATCTAAAAGCAAACTGCAGAGCTCTTTATTTAAGAACATTCTGGTCAAACTTCAAGATAAAGCCTGCAGACAAATATTTATGCAGATTGTTTAAAAGGGATTTTCATTGATTCCTATAGTCCAGCTTTATTTCATTGAGTTCTATCATTTAACGTTATTTTTAACGATATCAGATCCTCACCATGAGAAAACACTACACTTAAAAAATCACAGCTAATAATGATATTAATAATAATAGAACCCAATATTTCACAACAGTTAATAACTGCAATAACTACAAGAATGTGGTAGATTGAATCAAGTCCCCCACAAAGACATGTTTGTCTTGAACTCGAGTTCTGTGGTATGGATTCATTTGTTATTAAGATTTTTGAAGATGTTAAAGCAAAACTGAATCAGGGTGAGCCTTAATCCAATATGACTGGAGTCCTTAAAAGCAGAGGAAATCCAGACACTGTCAGTTAGTAGAAGCCAGAAGAAGGGAGAGATGGCTGATTGCCATGTATGGAGGCAGAGATGCAGCTACAAGTGAAGGAATGCCCAGGATTGCTGCAAACCACAACCAGAACACTACAGACTTTGGATAAAGCCTGATCCTTCTGACACCTTGTTGTTGGACTTTTGGCCTCCAAAATTGTGAGAAAATTAATTTCCTGTTGTTTAAGCCAACCAGTTTGTGGTGTTTTTGTTATAGCAGCTCTGCTAAACTAGCACAGATAAAGATAAATCTTGTATTTCTCCAGTCACATTACCGAGGACAGCCTAACTGAAGGAAAAACAACAAACAGTCATTCCCTGGCTTAACACAGAGAGCTAAAGTAGCTGGAAATTCAAGTTGTTAAACCTCCTCCAAGTGGTTCAAGGTGATTACCAGGTTCTTTCACTTGATTTTGTCACATAATTGTGATCACCATCTTTTCCTAACTTGAGGTATCCTCCATTTCCTCTGTTGTTCCGTCAAGTAGCTCTCCGTGTATTCTGTAGTGTTCCGGTAACAGCAGTTGCATCTCTTGGTGGCTCTGTTAGCCTAATTAAACCCAGAAGCTCTGGCCTGCGGTAATATATTCTGTTCTGAGGGCATAGGTGCTTTCTAACTCATCCCAAGTTCCCATGGTTGAACTCTGTTACTACTCAATAGTATAGTATGACTATGAATGGTGGTTTCATATGGATACATCTTTTATTGGGCTCACTTTCTATAATAGCCTTTTCTCCTTGGGATTCTGACACTAGTCATTGGAGATTGGGCCAGAAGACAATTTGAATGGTTAACAAATCTTATATAAAATTACCACTAATCTTTCATGCGTACCTCCCATCCTATGTCCTGATCTTCCATAGCAAGAAACCCTGAATCAAAAGAAGTTATACAAAGCTGGCAAAATTCCATCAATGGCAAAAACAAAAACAAAACACAAAAACACACACAGAAAAACACAAACAAGCAAACAGAAAAAACCCACCCTGAAGATAGCAACATTAAAACCTACTGTAGTACGGTCTTTTGTCAAGACACCAATCTCAGAGCCTGAAAAAGTCCATTGTTTGTCAACCACCCTCTACCTAAACCCCTGACAGGAGACTGAAAATCATTCTAAGGAAACCTGGGGTGGTTTAGGGTCCAACCTCTGAATCTTTGAACACATTTTAAACCTTTTTTGGTTAAAATAGGTGTCTAAAGGACTGGGGAGTATCCCTCAAAGAGATCTTAAAGAACAATGCATTATTAAAGAACAGAAATGATTTTCTGAAACTTCCTGGAAGAAAGAAAAGTGGATTATCTTTGGAGACTATAGACATTGGATTTTACATAGTCTAACATTATACCCGTGGTATTAACTTCCCTCTGATATCTGTGAGTTAAATTCATTATTTACTGGTTTGCTTGATTTTTTAAAATTAATAATATTGTTTCTTTAAATACTTAGATTTAATAATATCTTTCGTATTTTTTACATTTTTTTCTTTTGCCACATTTATTATGAACACTTTAAATATTCCATGTAACCATTAGTAATTACATAACAATTTCTTGCAGAATTGAAAAACTACTGCTTCAGATGTGATTATTGTTTTTCTATCTTTGCCTACTATTGTAACCCAGTCTATCGATTTAACAACTTGGGTCTAATGATGCCTATGGTGGGGCTATGCCATGTGGCCTGCTTTGGGAGGCCAAGTAGGAGAGGGAGATGAACCAACAGGATGATATATGTGAAAGTATATAGATAGTGGCCTGATGACTTTCTCCTAGTTTATATGGGCATTAAAATTATCAGCCATTGGTGGTATGAAATGTGCAGTGAGTCGAGTATTATATGAATGAGCCTCTTAATGATGCCTGGAACTTTCATCTGACCAGGAGTACACCATTACCTCTACTTTCTACAGGCTGATGAGATTCGTGGTAGTTAAAATCATTTCTGCAGGGAGTGCTGCTGGACTCTTAAACATATCTCAATATAAAATCCCCCAAAACACAGGGATGTTTTAAGACTATCCAAAAGACCCAAGTAGTAACTAGGAAAATTCCTTAGGTGTTAATCAGTTGCCAAATGATAGATGCATCAACAAGGAATAGCCTAAGGATGTGGGGTCTATTTATGAAACAAAAACCAGCCATACATAGTCAGGTCCAAGGTACATCCCAGGCAATATCCAATCAATATTTATCCAGCTTCCCCAGAATGAGACAGAGAGGACTGGGAGCTAGGTGATCTGCTCAAGTTCTGCCACTAATGAGCTGTGTGGTTTTGGGGACTGTTACTTCATGTTTTCTGGCTTTGGTCTCCTCTCCTGCAAGCTGGGCAAAATAATCTGTGATCTCATCCAAAGAATTCCTTGCTCAGTTAACAGGGTCATGCTCATTTGTAGAAAAGTTTTAAAGTCCATGGGAGGCCAGAACATAAAACTTTATAACCTCAAGCCTTTTTCTATTTTAAGCATCATTATATTTGAGGGAAAATAGGGCCAAATGTTTCTAAACTAATTTTTCCTAGCAACTTTCTAATAGTCCCCAAATTTATTCAAATTAAGCAGCAAATTGAGACATCCTAGAGCAGATATACATTTATTTTTAAATTGCTGGCTTTATATTTTACATATCATTAAATTTTCAAATAATACAATTAGCAACAGTGCAAAAACATAAGTGAATTGAATTTAAATTGTGAAGCTACAGGGATAGAAGTTTTTAATCACTAGATATTCTATAGCATAACTGAATAAAATTGTTTATGATAATTTTATTACCTCAGATCTCTTTTTAACAGAATTATTATATATTTTCATGATGTATGATATTGCATTTTCAGAAGCCCTTTCAGTAATTGGAGCTCCGGTAACCTGGCTTCCAAGGCTCATTAATGTGAAAAATTATCTTAAAAGGTAAATGTATTCATTTCATTTTGGTTTGAAACTTACAACTCTGAAAGAGATTTTCTATACCTGTGAAAGTATTTCTGGTTAAAGATGATCTCTTTTTGTGAAGAATGTATCTTCATGATTTCATTTACCTCAGTCCTATTTGTAACATGTGAGATATACATTTCCAAACTAAAAATGGGAGCTGTCCATTTTACACAAATTGCAAATTTTGTTCTACAAAATCCACAGCAGGGGTTTTCAACCTTGACTGCTCTTTAGAATAACCTGAGGAACTTTAAAAAAATCTATACCTGGGCTGAGCCCCAGAACATTTAAATCAAAAACCCTGGAGGTGGGGTACAAGTATTGATATATTTTAAAAGATCTCCAGGGGATATGCAGTCAGGGTTGGGAACTACTTAGTGAACTTGAATCAGCCCCTATTCCATTTTATTGTTGGCATTCTCATCCTTATGTCTACTCCACCATAGAGCACTCTATTTTGCCATTCTATAGCAGTTTATTACAATGCTCTTGAAATAGTAGTTTGCTTTATTTTACCTCTTTTTATAATAATTCTGTAATATTGGCAGCACATGCATTATCTCATTTCATAGATGAAAATGCCAAGGGGCTTTCCCAAGGGTATGCAAAATAGAATCAGGTGTTCTTATGTCAAGTTTTGTGCTCTTCCTACGGTACCACGCCTCCTTCCATACTTGAAACCCCAAAGTCTGCCTTTAATCACTATTTGCTGGCATATAGAGCTGTATCTTGTACTAACCAAAGAAAACAACAAAGTGTAAATAGATGTGATTCATATTGTATGTACTTGAGGCACACTGCCTTGATTGAGACAAGATAATTCTTTAAGGGTTTTGGCAAGTCCATCAATGTTCAATTATAGAAAGTTTATCTTCTTAAAGAAATGACATTTGAATAAGCAATGAATTCACTATTTTTTAGCCAATTTTCAATTAGTTGAAAAGTATTAGAGAGCCAGAATTACCATCAAGCCTGGTTTTCCCTGTACCCTTATCCTTCATTTTCTAATGACTCTTCCCTAATTTAAAAAAAATTTTAAATCCCCAATTTTTAGATGGTGTCTTCTCTTTGGAAAGATCTGGTCTCCAGATCTGGAAAGAAAACAAGAACCTTCCCATTCCTGATAATATATTTAAAATGTGTATATTTAAAATAATTATAATAAATTTCCTTACAAAAATAAAAATAAAATAATTTTATTAAAGAGAAAATATCATAAAGCAAATGTTGTCAGAGCAAGATATTTTCACCCCACAATCTGTTAACCTAGTATTATGTGAATACGATCAGAGCTTTCAATTTACATAATTCATTCCAAAATCCCAATCTGTTTTCCTTAACAAGAGATTCAACTGCCCGTGACCCTTTATTTCTCTGTAAAAGTAATCCATGACAAAATCTAAATGGAATTACAATGTATAGTGGACTAAAATAGCTTGCTAGGAATTAAAATATATTTTTAATTTGAAAAAAGGTATATAATAACTAAAGAAGTATTGCAGATTGATTCTTGTTTATTGGCCAACAATAAACTGAAAAATGAATATCTCTGACCAATCCAAACATAGCAGAAAAAGGGGAAGCATTTCTACTAATGCCTACGCTCCAAAGATGTAGCATGAGGTATCCATGTAGAGCAGAAACCCTGAATTCAGTTCCAATACTTCTCAGTATTGTTATCTATAAAATGGGAGTAAAACAGTTTCTACCTCATAGGGATGCTGTGAGGATTAAGAGACTTAATGGGTAGAGAAACCTTGTAACAATGCTTGTCTCATGGAGCCAGGATTACCTACCTGTTAGGTAGTAGTTATCTTCAGATTATTGGCAGAAAGGTTATTGAACTCTTCTATCCCAATTCTGGCTCTCTCTAGGATTTCTTCACAGTTAGAACTTTTGTTTCCAAACTATGAAACCATTATCAGCATGGACTTCTATTGAAATGAGGCAACAGTGCCTATACTGAGGTCCATGTATGTAAGAGTCCCAAAAGTGGATGATGAAAATGAGGGAAGCAAAAGCAATCTCATTTATCTGAAAGGCTGGAGTCACTGGACTGGACATCAAAGCACTCAACCATCACAAAAGCGATGCCTGAGATTTCTCTGGGCACGCACATGCACACACACACACAACGCACATACACACACCACTCACACACACACACACTGCCAAACACCTTTGTCGCTACCAAAAGGAAATGATCTGAGACCTGAACACACAGCCTGTGGCAAAATGTTAACAACTTCCCTACTGCTCTGGATTTATAACATCAGCCAATATTACTTAGACTCTCTTCAGAGCACATTTCATTTGATACTTGCTAAGATCTATGTCTCCTATTAAAGCCTACGGACATCAAGCCCTTTGGTCAAAGACTTTTGCCGATGCCTAAAAACCTACAAGAGAGTAGAAAGTGCAAATATAAAGAAATAATTGTAGTAACTAATATATATGAACACTGTCTTGCAAACATTATTGAAGTTGATCTTCACAATAACTCTTTAGGGACCACGTGGTAAATAAAGTGGGTTTTGAACTCAAGATGGCTTGATTGTATAAGCCCACAGTTTTACTCACAAACACTATTTTGCTTTAGATAACATAGTTAGTGGAGAAAGTATAAAACAACAGATCTCTTAAAGGTAGAGACAATCAATTAAATAGCAGGAATGGAATTTTCCACTTTGGGCCAGAGACCAACTTGACATACATATACCCACCACTCATTAACATACTGTAATATCCTTTTCTTCCCACCAGAATGAAATTCTATCTGTAGTCCATACTCTCTTTTTTATTACTTAAGGTGAACAAAATAGATTTTTAAGTTCATAGGAATTTACAACCCGGCAATAGAATTATAGTTCTTATACTTATTGGCAATGACCCTGATACTGCATAAATGCCACTAGTGAATGAAAACTAATTACAGCTCTTTCAGGCTAAAAAGCAGCAGCTGAATACCACTAATTATGCAATGAAGCTAACAATAATACTAAAAAACATTGGCAATATGTGTATTCACAGGGAAGACAAATAGAGAGTAAATGCAGCAAATCAGCCATTGCAGAAAAAAAAGGAAAAAGCTGAAATCTTCCTATATTATGCAATGGATAGCTCTAAATACTTTAGCTAACATACAATGATTACTTCTTGCCCAGCACAAAGGCAATTTTCCTGGCTGTCACATATCCCCAAATGGCCAAATGCATCTATAACTTATATTGACGATTGTGAGTTTTATGTCAATGGAGGTATGACTAGGTTCAGGAAGCAACAGCTAGAGTTGCTATTCAACTCTGACAATAACCATAGACCAATTTATAAGATAACAGCTATTCAAATGATTGAGATGGAAAAAATAAACTAGGTTTTGTTTGGATTCGAGGAAGAAGTAATTGCAACTCAATTGTGTTAACCTGGCCAACTTGTTCTACCATGTGAAATTCTCTTCTAGTCAGATTAGATGGAACATGAAATCCTAATGATTCAGTTGGGACTATATGTCAATCTTTAGTGCAGTCTGATTCAAGAGGAACTTAGTGGTAAGGGAGATATATTGATAATATAAATGCAAACCTATCAATTTAAATACTGCCATACGTATCCCTACCATTCTTCTCAGTGAGCATTTGCCCAAGAGTGACCACAAGATGGGAAACGAGGATCTGCTCTCATCCTACTTGTCCTAATTTTCCTGCGTCTTTTATGGGGTTAGCATCTCATTTGTTTATGGACTATTTAAGGGACTTTCAAGGGCAATTTTGTAAATTTTACTATATGTGATTTTGCCTTACATGCTCTCTTTAGAATCTAATCATTATGAGGAAATTATTAAAACTCAAGGTGAGTTTCACTATGCTAATGTATATTTTATGTAAATGAACTGGGAATTTTAATAAAGCCTTAATAGTTTGAGCTTGGGCAAATACTAAGTACTGAAAAAAATAGCTTACATAGGTGTATGATATTTTAGAGAAGTAGCTAGAAATGCTGGAACTAATATTAGAATAAGAGACTGCAAACTAGGTCCTAGACTTAACTCTGAAATTAATTAGATGTGACCTTGATGAAGTCACTTCTAGTTTATTTACTTACAGAATGAGGAAGTAGGCCTCAGTCAATGATTCTGTTATTTTCAGCATTTTTAGTACTAAATTCCTTTCTGTAGTATTTCTGAAATATCATAATCTAAAAATACATTACTAGACTGTCCTTATTCAAATTCATTTTCAGAGAAGTAAGAAAACAAATACCTTTTTTTTTTGGAAAAAAGAAAGGAAGGATTGCTGGAGAAATAAAAGGTAAAGTGACACTGGAAGAATAAAATGCCAATTTTAAGTCGCTGAAAGTAATTAAATAATTTTACTCACAACAAAACAAGAGTAATAAAGAGCTGGCTGCCAGCACAGTACAGGCACATGGCAAGGCTTCAATGGTGTGTGGATTAGTTTTGGGCACAAAATTACAAATACATAATTAAGTACAAAATGAGTATTTGTTTTGAATGAGAAGTTACAACTTTAAAAGAAATAGAATTTTAAAAGCTGACAGAACAAAACAAAGACAAAAACCATAAAGCGGGAAAAAAAAAAAAAAAAAAGGACCACCACTAACAGTTATTTCACTTTTTAAGGCAAAGGTGAGCTTAGTTACACAAGAAACAAACGCAGCTGGTCTTCCAGAGCTGAAAAGCAAAAGGGGGGATTTATCTTATATTGGGAGGATTGCTAGGTGACAAGTTCTGTTTGGTTAAGGAAAAGACTGTATTCTCTCCCTTGCAATTGGTCATTGTGTTCTTTTATGATACAACAGATCCAGGACAATCTGAAGGAAGTCAAGAGGCTCCATCAGTACCAGGGTCTCATAGGGAGAGCTTTCATATGCTCATGCTAAGGGAATTGGAAACACCACAGATATTGTAGAATCCAGAATGAAAAACTATTTTTGCTAAGTAATTTCCTATCATATCACTACATTTGTCCACATACTCTTGATTGCTTTTTCATATGACAATTATTTTGCAATACATATTCCTAAATAAGTATCCTCAATTTGATTTTAAAATTTAAAAAAATCAATAATACAACAATTTGGAAAAGTTTCTTTCAGCATCACAATTGTTGTATTATTGATTTTTTTAAATTTTAAAATCAAA
>JAQZBX010037536.1:0-23760 GCA_029593785.1 Cabassous unicinctus | reverse complement strand
TTTGTCATTGATATTATAGCTGTCTAATAAGAGAATAACTACTTGCACTTTGAAGTATAATCTGAAAATATAAAAAATGGCTCTGTAATTTCACCTAAAATGGCTCAACATGAAATTAGTCAAATCCCTTTAGAAAGTTAATTATTGTAAACAATTGAATGTAAAGATATTAAAAAGATGAATGGAATTGTGGGATGACATATAGATTAATGCCACCCACATTAATTTCCAGGTTAGGTTCAATTTAGAATCATATTTCGTTTCCTAAAAGTTGTTTTCAACATACAGTCAAGAATAGATTTGACTATTAGATTAGATTTGTTATGATATCAACATGACCTTAATTTTGGACAAATCTTTGGCAAGCAAGAGTCTGAGGCTGGTAAACTATTTTACTGATTTATGTATTTTTAGACAACAAATTCAGAAAGATGATTTGTATTTTAAAACATGCATTTGAGATGAATGCTGAAGTTTACAAACTCTGATTCAGTTTCATTCTTCTGGGAGATAATCCAACATGCAATTTTAAGTTCAATTTAAACTTCAGGTAGCAAATGTGGCCTTGTACTCATTTATAGAGTGAATCTTCTGGAAACGAATACATGAAATAATCTTTAAAGATACATAATTCATATTAATTGTCTTTTGCTTCCCAGAGAATTTTTTTCAAGAGAGAGATGATCAAAATAGACACCTAACATTTTGCTTTTAGCCAGGCCTAAATATCTGTGCATTTCCGAGAGCTTTCCAAAGAAGTGGCAGTCGTAGTGTCCTCCCTTTCATTCCTGATTTTATATTTTCTTTGTTAGTCTTGCTAAGGGTTTGTAGATTTTATTGATTTTCTCAAAGAACCAGCTTTTGGTTTTGTTCCTTTTCTCTATTGTTTGTTTATTGTTGTTGTTGTTCTCAATTTCATTTATTTCTGCTCTAATATTTGTTATTTCTTTCTTTCTGATTGCTTTGGGCTCTGCTATTTTATATCCAAGATCTTTACTTCTCAACACCCTCCCTACTGCCCAGGAGCTGGTTGCTGAAAAGACAGAGGGACAAAGAGTGTGGCCAGCCAAGGGTGGAGAACAACCTCAGAAAAAATTTGTTTGTAAGGCTTGGCCGGCTCTGAGGACATTGGTTCTGCACCCCCACCTGCCTGAGGAGATACTCTGAATGCACTACCCCTAGCACCTGGGGTCTGAGATAAGAGATCTGCCCAAGAGTGCCACCTGCCGGCCAGACCAAAAAGTGCATGAAAAGGAAAAACTAATAATAAATAAATAAAATAGGCAAGCAGGTGCCTTTATTGTTAACCTGTCCAAGGCCCTTGGAAACTGGCCAGCACCTCATTACTATGTCCTTAGCCCTGGTTTGAGTAGTTAAACAGGGGCAATCCTAAATATCTAGAACAAGTTGAACCAGGAGTCAAATAACATTGGTAGCACACAGCTACTTAGCAATAAATCCCTAGGCAAGAAAGAGAAACTGAACATCAGAGTAAACTCAGCATCAGTATCAGATGCCTAATATCAGCAAAAAATTACAACCCATACAAAGAAAAAGGAAGATACGACTCAGGCAAAGGAACAAATCAAAGCTCCAGATGAGACACAGGACTTGAGGCAGCTAATCAATGAAGTTCCCTTGCCTCTTCCTTATCCACTATCTCCCCTCGTCATCCCTTGTTTCCAGTGTTATCAAATTAATCACTGTAAAGCTACTCTCACCTCAGAAACTTTTAGCGATACTTGTGCCCCTAGCTTTTGTTTCCCTTTCCAGACCTGCTCCTATCTTTCCCCCAGCTCTGTGTCCCTGGAGGCTGACCTGTACTGACAGCAAAGTGGGTTCCCTTGTCCTCGAGCTACTAGCTCTGTTTAGATGATGTGGAGGCCCGGAGGAGGAGAGTGAGGTTGGGGTGTTACTTCTTGGCTGTCTCCTTGTGTTACTGCCATAAATCAGCTCTGTCCCTTGACTCAAGGTGTGGCTCCTGTCTAGAAGTCTTCCCCAACTATTGAGTTTAAGTGTGCCATACTGTATGCTTTGTATCTCTGCATTTATTTTTTCTTTTTACCCCCATTTCAGTAGGAAATTTTCTTCCCTTCATTCTTCTACCAAAATTTTTTTTCATTGGACACTAAAGTACCCTTCTTATCAGTGGCATTAATTAGTGAGCTCACAGGCACAAAATGGATGGAGCCTTAGAGCCTTGAATTATTACTGCTTGAAGAGAGGACTCTCCACTGATGAGGAATGCCTTTTAACGGGCTTTACATGAGTGAGAAATAATACACTTCTGCTTGGTTAAGCCACTGAGATATGAGGACTTATCAACTAATGCCTTTATCTTAATTTATTCAGTAAAACTTTTTTAGGAAAAAAAAAACCCTATTCCTCAAGGAGGTTCACAAGTGGATCATTAGGATAGTTATAAATACATAGGCAAGAGAGTGTGGGCACTAGAAGCCAGCAGGAGGTCACAAAACATGTTTTGTCAGGCTAGCTTTCATTTCTATTGTGATCATTTACTCGATTGGTAGAGAAAGAAACATAGTAGCCCAAGTCATTTGATAAAATTTTCGGGGTTTTTTTCAAGGAGGAAAAATATTCACAAAATAAAAATGAAATTTAATAAACTATTTATAGGTTGGATAAACGTTTTCAAAGGGTCAATAATAGATTGGGACCAACCTAAAGGAAGTTTTCTAGTAGTAGCAGAGCTACAATAGTAGAGCATTTTCATTACTCCAAAAAAAAAAAGAAAAACAACAAAAGACAAACCACTGCCATACTCATATGTTAACACTACTAAATACAAATCCCATGATGTGCTTTCATCATTTCTATTCATTGCCAGGCATTTACATACAACTTTTTACCAATTCTGCACAGATTAAACCTCAGATTTCCATTCTCTAACCACATTCTATTCTCTGGTGACTTATATTCTAGCTATCAACTCCGTGAGTTTGCTCGTTATATTTAGTTCATAATAGCAAAGTCATAAATATTTGTCCTTTTGTGTCTGGCTTGCTTCACTCAACATAATGTCCTCAAGATTCATCCACACTGTCAAGTGCTTCATGACTTCATTTCTTCTTACAGCTGAATAATATTCCATCGTGTGTATATACCACAGTTCGTTTATCCATTTGTCAGTTGATGGACGCCTGTGTTGTTTCCATCTTTTGGCAATTGTGAATAATGTTGCTATGATCATAGATGTGCAGATGTCTGTTCGTGTCACTGCTCTAGTAGTAGTATTGACAGAACACATGTAGATCTATACCTAACTTCCTTAGGAACTGTCTAACAGTCCTCCACAGTGGCTGTACCATCCCACTACATTCCCACCAGCAGCGAATAAGCATTCCTATCTCTCCACATCCTCTCCAACACTTCTGATTTTCTGTTTTGTTAATAGTTTCTATGGTAGTAGATGTGAAATGATATCTCATTGTAGCTTTGATTTGCATTTCCCTAATAGCCAGTGATGCTGAGCATTTTTTCATATGTTCTTTTTTATGCCATTTGTATTTCTTCTTTAGAAAAATGTCTATTCAAGTCTTTTGCCCATTTCATAAATGGGTGAGTTGTCTTTATTGTTGAGTTGTAGGATCTCTTTTTGTATATCATGGATATTAGACCCTTGTTGGTGTGTGATATCCAAAATTTTCTCCCATTGAGTAGGCTGCTTTTTTACCTTTTCACAAAGTCCTTTGAGGTTCAGAAGTGTTTAATTTTGAAGAGGTCCCATTTGTCTATTTTTCCTTTTTCTGCTCATGCTTTGGCTGTAAGGTTTAAGAGAATTCCACCTACTACAAGTTATTGTAGATGTTTCCCTACATTAACTCCTAGGAGTTTTATGGTCCAGGCTTTTACGTTTAGGTCTTTCATCCATTTTGAGTTGATTCTTGTATAGGGAGTGAGATAAGGGTCCTCTTTCTTTCTTTTGGTTATGGACATCCAGTTCTCCCAGCACCATTTATTGAAGATACTGTTCTGTCATAGAAAAGTTGACTTGGCAGGCTTATCAAAAATCAGTTGACCATAGAGGTGAAGGTCTGTTTCTGAACTCTCAATTCTATTCCATTGATCATTGTGTCTATCTTTATGCCATACCATGCTATTTTGACTCCTGTAGCTTTATAATACACTCCAAGTTCAGGGAGCATGAGTCCTCCAACTTCACTCTTCTTTTTTATGATGTTTTTGGCTATTCGGGACCACTTCCCCTTATAAATAAATTTGGTAATTGAATTTTCTATTTCTGTAAAGTAAGCTGTTGGAATTTTTATTGGTGTTGTTTTGAATCTATAAATCAATTTAGGTAGAATTGACATCTTCACAATGCTTAGTCTTCTAATCCATGAACACGGAATGTCCTTCCATTTGTTTAGGTCTTCTTTGATTTCTTTTAGCAGTGTTTTGTAGTTTTCTGTATACAGATCCTTTACATTCCTGGTAAAATTAATTCCTAGATATTTGAGTCTTTTCATTGCTATTGTAAATGGAATTTTTTTCTTGATTTCCTCCTCAGCTTGCTCATTACTAGTGTGTAGAAACACTACTGATTGTTGTGTGTTGATCTTGTACCCTGCCACTTTGCTGAACTCATTTATTAGCTCAAGTAGCTTTGTTTTAGATATTTTGGAATTTTCTAAATATAGGATCATGTCATCTGCAAATAGTGAGAGTTTTACTTCCTTTTTTTCCAGTTTGGATGCATTTTATTTCTTTTTCTTGCTTAATTGCCCTAGCTAGAACTTCTAGCACAATGTTGAATAACAGTGGTGACAGTGGGCATCCTTGTCTTGTTCCTTATCTTAGAGGGAAAGCTTTCAATCTCTCCCTATTGAGTACAATTTGACTGTGAGATTTTCATACATGCTCTTTATTAGGTTGAGGAACTTTCCTTCTATTCCTCTCTTTTGAAGTGTTTTTATCAAGAAAGGATGTAGGATTTTGTCAAATGCCATTTCTGCATCAATCAAGATGATCATGTGTTTTTTTCCCTTTGATTTGTTAATGACGTATATTATGTTAATTGATTTTCTTATTGTGGGGACCCAGGGCCCCCCCACCAAGTCCTTAGCACATAGCTGCCTGCATGACCTAGACATAACTTAAAGGTTAACAACTCTTCCCAAAGGGGAGAGAATGCATAGATATCATTGTAAACTATGATCTTCCCAAACTGTAAATGCCCTTATTAAACATCCTTCCTATGAACATAGTGAAAACATCACCAGAACCCATGTGTATGTTTCATGTGACCCTAGCAGAAATTCTGTTCTCATACCCTATGGAATGTCCTTGTTCTGAAACCCCTTATATATCATCCTTCATTTTCTCTTCTCTTTGCAGAGTGCTATCTTCATTCTCTGAACTGCTGCTTTCAAAGATCCTCTTCTGTCCATAAGTTCCAATAAAGCTTATGCCTGACTAAATGCCAGGTATGTTCTTTGGTCTTACAGCTGCACCAACTCATGCCCTTCAGGAGTTGGGTTGTAACACTTATGTTGATCCACTCTTGCATACCAGGAATAAAACCTACTTGATTGCGATGTATAATTATTTTTATATGCTGTTGGATTCTATTTGCAAGTATTTTGTTGAGAATTTTTGCATCATTGTTCTTTAGAATGATTGGTCTGTAATTTTCTTTTCTTGTAGTATCTTTATCTGGCTTTAGTATTAGGGTGATGCTGGCTTCATAAAATGTGTTGGGTAATTTTCCCTCCTTTTCAATTTTTTAGAATAGTTTAAACAGATTGGTATTAATTCTTCTCAAAATGTTTGGTAGAATTCACCTGTGAAGCCATCTGGTCCTTGACTTTTCTTTTTTGGAAGATTTTTGATGACTGATACAATCTCTTTGCTTATGATTGGTTTGTTGAATTCCTATATTTCTTATAGAGTCAATGTAGGTTGTTTATGCATTTGTAGAAATTTACCCATTTCATCAAAGTTGTCTAATTTGTTGGCATACAGTTTCTCATAATATCCTCTTATGATCTTTTTTTATTTCTCTGGAGTCAGTCGTAGTGTCCTCCCTTTCATTCCTGATTTTATATTTTCTTTGTTAGTCTTCCTAAGGGTTTGTAGATTTTATTGATTTTCTCAAAGAACCAGCTTTTGGTTTTGTTCCTTTTCTCTATTGTTTGTTTGTTGTTGCTGTTGTTCTCAATTTCATTTATTTCTGCTCTAATAATTGTTATTTCTTTCTTTCTGCTTGCTTTGGGCTCTGTTATTTCATATCCAAGATTTCAAATTTTTCTTCGTGCTTACCCTGTGTCTTCTTAATGTCTTTTATTTCTATAGCCATGTTGTCCTTCAACTCCATGATTTTATTTAGATTTAAATGAGCTTCATTGATTAGCTGCCTCAAGTCCTGTGTCTCATCTGGAGCTTTGATTTGTTCCTTTGCCTGAGTCATATCTTCCTTTTCCATTGTATGGCTTGTAATTTTTTGCTGATATTTAGGCATCTGATACTGATGCTGAATTTTCTCTGATGTTCAGTTTCTCTTTCTTGCCTAGGGATTTATTGTTAAGTAGCTGTGTGCTACCAATGTTATTTGACTCCTGGTTCAACTTGTTCTAGATATTTAGGATTGCCCCTGTTTAACTACTCAAACCAGGGCTAAGGACATAGTAATGAGGTGCTGGCCAGTTTCCAAGGGCCTTGGACAGGTTAACAATAAAGACACCTGCTTGCCTATTTTATTTATTTATTATTAGTTTTCCCTTTTCATGCACTTTTTGGTCTGGCCAGCAGGTGGCACTCTTGGGCAGATCTCTTATCTCAGACCCCAGGTGCTAGGGGTAGTGCATTCAGAGTATCTCCTCAGGCAGGTGGGGGTGCAGAACCAATGTCCTCAGGGCTGGCCAAGCCTTACAAACAAATTTTTTCTGAGGTTGTTCTCCACCCTTGGCTGGCCACACCCTTTGTCCCTCTGCCTTTTTAGCCACCAGCTCCTGGGCAGTAGGGAGGGTGTTTGAGAAGGTAAATATCTTTAGCTCCCTGCTGGCTCTCAGTGCAAACAATTTTGTGGCCCTACCTGAAAGTGTGGGACCCCTCCAATGCAGCAGACCAAGTTCACTGTCCAAAATCCGAATTTGCAGTAAGCTGTGTCCTTTCCTCTCCCCTTTCTTGGGGAAGAGGACACTTGCAGCCCCCTCAGTCCACAGCCAGTGCAGTCCACAGCCTCTGCAGTGTGCAGACTGCTATTTGCTCCATAGGTGGGGGTATGGGCACCTGCTTTCATAGCTTTATGCAGGGGATTTTTCAGCCAGCTGAGTCTCCTTTCCTTTACCCCTCTCTCTTCTGGGTGGTGTCTCACCTTCCCCTAGTGTCCTGAGCCCCAGAGCAGCCCTCCAGACAGTCTCTGCCTGTCCTCTAGCTATTTTTTTCTGGGAGAGAAGTGATCCCTCTGCCTCTCTTATCCTCCATCTTCCCAGAAGCTCCCAGAAATGGATTCATCGTTATCTTCTTCCAATTATGTCTTTGTGATGGCCTCATGAGATTTAGAGCTTCCTATTATTTTGTCCATCATCAAATTATAGCCCATCAATCTTTGTAGGGGAGAGAAGTAGGGAAATAGAACAGCCCTTCAGCAGCTCTGCTGCAGAGTAAGACATAGCAGACAGGGTGGTAACAAAGAGAAACACAGCCAGGAGGACAGGAAACCTGGACTCCAGTCCCTGTTCTGCCATACATTCAGTGCTAAGCACTGGGAAAAGTCACCCAGGCTCTATACGCCTCATTTGGGGCTTAGACAAGTTGCTCCCTAGTACTCCTTTCAGCTCAGACTATCTGTGGATCTGATCCTTTGAGGGAGGGAGGACACCCCTAAAGACTGTGAAAGCAGCATCCCTCAATCAGCGGGGGGCCCTCCCAGCAATATGACTAAGCCAAGGCCCCCACGGCATCTTGTTTGAGCACTCATAGGTGTGCTGGCCACCTGGGGTCTCCAAAGACTCGACAAATTGACTTGAGACAAAGGCACCAGCTATGCTGATGCAGGAAGGAGCTCCTGGTAGGCAAGAAGCTGGCCCAGTGCTTAGAGCATGAGCTCAGAAAACGGGAAGGGCCTGGGCCTTGCCATGGGTGGAAAGTCTGAGGCTGGTGGTTGTGCTGGGAGCCAGAGCACTTTTGGAGAAGCTGCCAGAATCACTCAGACAAGCACTTGGGGGAATTTCAGTTGTCCCCAAAGTACCTTTTAATTTTAAAACAATCAGGAAGCCGGTCAGAGGGTTTTTCATCATTTGGCAGTGAGTGGCTCTCCGTGGTCTTGGAGAGTCTGTGTGGTGTTGCTACAGGCTCCAATTAGGCATGAGAATTAGTTGCTAGTGCCTGCCAGCTGGGCAGAAGCCAAACAGTTCATCATCCCTTGTCTAATAAATATAAGGGGCTCCAGCACCAAGCACGAAAGACCAATGAAACCATTTGTCATGCAGAACTTTCAAAACACTGGAGGAAGTTCACAGGTTCCACAGCAAATCTGTTCACCCTGTGGGCTGTGGTGATACCACCCAGAGATTTCTGAAAGCAGAGATGCTGGTGACATAGCAAATGTAAGTGGGAGGAAGGCCTTGAGCAATTTCCATCACTCTTTGCAGACAAGAGGGGTGCCAGGTCTCTGCCAGGAGGAAGAGGAGTGAGGAGAGCTTCAGAAGAAAACTCAGGACACAACCGTGTGGCCACTTACCAGAGCAGGCTCCAGGGAACAGGTTTCCCAGGTAGGTGATTTAACCTCTCAAGCCTGAGTGTTCTCAGTTGTAAAATAGGGTGATGATAGTGTCAGATTCATAGCATGGTGGTGAAAATGAATGAGACAATTGACAAGAGAATTTGGTACAGTGCCTAGAGCTTAGTAAGGAGCCGAAAAGGTTAGGATCAGAGAGAATTGTGTAAGGAACAAGCAAACTGCTCTCCCAAAGTTTAAGAGGCTCCATTTAAGGAGTGCCAATTGCATGGCACTTTGGGTTGAGCCTAAGAAAGGCCTTTTTAAATGTCAGATGTTATCAGCACCTAATTTTGAAAGATGAAGATAATTAGGCTTCTCAAAGTGGTGGTTTTCCTGAGTTCACACAAGTAGTTTGTGAAAAAGCCAGGATTCAAATCTAGGACTTTTGACTCTAAATCTTGTCTTTTTTTTTTTTCATATCATGCAAGAAGCCACTAAAAGAAATTGTTGCATGTCTTCTAAAAAAAATATATGCAAGGAATAATAAGCAAGTAGATGTCAGAAGAATAGAAAGAAAAAAATTAGTCTGTAAATACCCACATTCCCCAACCCAGATTTTCCTTTAATGGTGAGACACTGCAGGTCACCAGCGAGGCCTGGGATATCCTGTGGACCTGCCTAACCAGAAAGAAATTCTCCTATGACCCCCAGAAGCCACTCGCCTGCAGCAACAGGTAACATTTGAAGAAGGCGCCACCACCCGTGCAATCACTTTCCAGGCCATATTTCCTTTATTTTACCCTTCATGTGGCAACTCAAGTTCACATGTCCTCTTTTGTCTACTATTTTTTTCTCGAGAAATCTCTTCCACAGGATTATGGTAGATGTTTTTAAAAGATGTAGGCTCCTGGAGGGGCACACTTAGAAGCTCCTAGAAACGGGACATCCAAACACAGGCTTTTAATAAAATCTGTGCTAAGGAGAGCTGGTCCCTTAAAGCAGAGGCCATCCAGGGGTCTCTGGGCAGAACACCCTGGAGAGATTACTTCACACCTGATAGAGGCAAGACCTCCATTCTCCAGACTTCCTTCTTCTACCACCACTAAGACTGTCTTTCTCTCATAGCTGTATTATAGTCATTATCTTCTTGGGTGGTATTCATTGATTTTCATGCCCACTCCCCCCCTTCCTCACCCCCACTTGAGAGCAGAGTTGGGATCTTTTCACTTTTGTGCCACACACAGCCCAGCACCGACATTAATGCCAAACTCAAGGCACTGAAAGAGGAAAAGAACATTCCTTGTATTCTGGATCCTACTGGCCGCTGAAGCAATTTTGATTTTGCCAAATGGCATTTGAGTTTCTTTCATCTAAGTACTATGCAGCTGGCTCCCTGACCGTTGGAGAGCCACGTCACATTAACTTGAGCCCACTCACCCAAGTCCACAGCGAGTGGAAGCCTGGGGTTCCCCTAAGCATCCCGTGACTCCCCCGAGCTCTGCTCTCATGAGGTCCTTCCCCCTCCCCTGCTTGTTATCTCTGTGCTGCCCGTGTTATGAAACAGCAGCCCCCTTCTGGAGTTCCACCAAGAAGGAAAGATGAGCAGAGAAGCTTGATTGCTGATTTTGGAGTAAAAATGGAGCCTTGTGACACAGCAAGGCAGGCAACTGCGCAGGCAGAGCGGCCGTCACCCCTTTCCTTAAACGGCCTCTCCTCTCTCCATTTTGCTCTGTGTCCTCTCTCCCTCCTCCTTCCATTTCTTCCCCCGTTTTCTTCTTACCTTCCCCTTTCATCTCTGAAGCAAAAAGCAAATTTTTCTTCTGGTCCAATGCCGGCCAGTTTCACTTCACTCTTTGAAACTGGATGGCCAAAAACACTGCAGCCCCTCGGGGTTCCAGGAACATTTTCCAACAGCTATCAAGATAATACAATTCTTTTGCCATCTCCTTATGAAAAGATCCCAAGCACTTCATAAACATTGCCTGATAGAAAGTCTTAATCCTATCTGATACCTAGAGAAAGTGAATGTTTTGATATTGAGGCAAAGTCAAAATAGAACTTAACTTTTGGCTCGTCAGCTTGGTTTTCTTATGCACAACAGGAATATGCCTGAGTGATAAACATCCAAATCAGAATGTGCCTGCGGACACAGGCTGCCAGGCCTGCAGATGTCCCTTCTTGCATTCTATCGCTCCCTCTCTCGTGTTCCCTCCCCTCTCATGAAAAGGAATCCCAGCCACCAGATGAAATAAGCACATGCCCAGAGTGATGCCATCTCCCAGTCTCTGTGGCCCCCACTTGCCCTCAAGTCACTCTACTTTTCTTGCTCCCTCAGGCAGAGACACAGACCACAGAGCTGAGCAGGCCACAGCACAAAGGGACTGCTCTCAGCCGAGCAGCTGACGTAAACACAGGACCCCATTGTGGGGGCAGCTCAGGGAAGGGAAGTGTCCCACTAACTCAGGGGTCCGTGAGCTTGAATTGAAATTCAAAAAGCATTATTCTTGTGGGGACGTGTTGATGTGGGTGTGATATATTTATTACATAATATACAGTATAGTGTGGGCTTAGTAAGGGGTCTGTGGTTTTCACCTGACTGGCAAAGGGGTCCGTGGAACAAAAAAGGTGAAGAACCCCTGCACTAACTTCAGGACCCACACAGAGACTGAAGAGACTTTTGCAGTCTCTGTGGCCTGAATTTGAGGGAATTGTGTTGCTTTGGGTTAGTCAACAGAGCATATTAACCACTTTTGTCATTTAAAACCCTGATTGACTTTTTCCTTCATATTAATTGCAGGAAAGTGATTTGTGTTCCTGGGGGTTACTTCTTCCTTTGATTGGTAGCCTGGAGCAAGTCTCTTCTTTCCCCGGGGCCTGGGTTCCTAATAACCAATTTGCAAAGGAACTTTCAGAATCCTATTAATTTTAATGTGGGGTCTGCCTGAATTTCACTGTTCGGCTGTTTTCACCAAAAGTCTCTAATTTCCTAGAGTCTTTTCATCTCTTTAACCCTGTCCCTCTCCAAACCAATAAAAGCTGCTAAAGGAGAATAAATCCGTCAAGAAAGCACATAACCTTAAATGCCTACTTTTTATTGAAACCAGTAAAACAAGCCATAGTCAAATTCCCTAATGCTCTTCTAACTCCACCCCAAACCCAAAAATTAACCCAGCTCTGTTTGTTTGTTTTTTTCCTTGTTAAAAATAGACATTCTGGGCTCTAGTGTGTGTTACAAAAATAGAATTTATTTGCAAAACCAGCAAAGACCCTAATGCCAAGAAATTGCATTTAGATTGATCTGGAGGGGACAAGTGCAAACAGATTAACTATTACAATGGCTGCCAGAACTAAGGTTTCTGTTTGATTATATTAACCTCAGAATGATATGTAGGCATACTTGTCTTTGAATATAGAATAGTTTAATCAAATCCTGTTTTTCAATGGTTTTGGGGCTAGGGGATTAGCAAGAGGGCATGGGGAAGGAATGAAACTTTGTCTCTACCAATGCCCTTAGTAAGACCCCTAGTTACTTAGTGATTTTTAATTAAAGCAATCAGATCATACAGTGGTCTTCCCCAGGGGTCACCAGAGACAAAATCTCCATGAGACAACTGATAGCTTTGTCTCTCATGTCTTTAAATATACTAGGCCTTGCTGCTCCCTGCTAAGTGATTTCCAAAAAAATGTCCTGAAAGGTTGTCCAGCTTGTCAGAAAGAACAAAGAAGACCTCCTGTCGCTTAGATAATATTCTTTCAATTAGAGCAAGCTCAAGCAAGGAAATGTCTGGACCAACAAGAGGCTCAAATCAATGAAGATCTGAGTGTCACAGGCTGGGTTCCTTGGGGAGCCGACTTGAATACAGAGGTTACTGTGCTATTAGGTTTATTATGCCCTTGGGACTGACACCTGTGGAAGAGAAAAGGAGAAACTAGGATTGGCCATAAAGGAGAAGTTGAACTGCGATGCTGGGAATCTCAATGGAAGATCCTGTAGGTAGTTCTAAAGATAGACTAATCCTTCAGAGGTGCCCCACATGGGAGAGGAGGAAGGGAGACTTTGGGCTAGGTGACTCTTCAGCAGAGGCAATCACCGAAAGGGAGAGGGGAGGCAGAAAGCTTGGGGCCCAGCAGCTGGGGGAGTAAGTGCTTCATTCCCAAAGAGGGTTCTAGGCAGCACACCCCAGTATCTATCAGAGTCCACACATTGCACCGCTTTAACGTATTGCTTTGAATACGTACTCCAGGATTCCAATGGGCCTCTCTTCCTGAGGGAAACTTAGGAGTAGAAGGTTAGTAGGATGAACTACAGCCCCTGCAGCTGCAGTTGGTCATAAGGCTGAAACTAATATGCATCATTTCCCTCCTCTTCTACCCATTCTGGATTTCTCTTGCTTTCAGCTAACATCTTTGCTGGAGTCAGTGACTTAGACCCTTATTCCTGAAGATTCGGAGCTCCTCATCTCCATGCTCTTCTCAGGCTGATATTGTTTTTGCACATGTACTGTTAAAATTAAGGAAGTTCCAAAAGGTACCCAGGTGGATCACCAGAATGTCAAGTACATGCTTCTCTGCTCCATGGTCTAACAATGGGACCAATGAGCCCTGCCAAGTAATGATTCCTCTCCATGCCTGCCCATTTCCTGATACAAGGAACCCAAATTGTCCAAGCGGCAGTCACAGCTTGTAGTTCAATGGGACTTTTGCTGTTTTTTCTGATGGACATGTGTTCCTTTCAGGAACTAGGACATCTAAACCTCAGAGCCCAGGTTTGCAGATTCAGGAAGCATACCCAAGTTGATCAGGGGAGCTATGGTAAGCACGGCCACTTTGAATTCTACTTTGTGGTTCTCAGACCCATTTATTCTGCCTATTGAGGACATAGGCCCATAAAAGTTTTTTTTTTTTTTTTTTAGGGCCAAGCCATTTTATTGAGGGACTTCTAGGGGGTCGAGGAAGAGGTAGGGAAGAGGTCCGATGTGGGCAAACCGGCAGGGATCTCCTGATCTCGCAGCAGCGGAAACCATAAAAACTTTTTGATTTAAAGCATCCACGACATCCTTGAAGATGTTTCCCCATCCTCATGATGTGTGCCCTCTGAGCTGGCACTCCAGCTGTGCCTTCAGCAGGCCATTCCATCACTCTGTTAGGCTGGCAGATTCTAAGTGGTGTGATATGTGCCATGGCCCCATAGATCCATAACCCTTTACCCACTCCTGTACTTTCTTTGCTATAAAATAGATCCCTTGGTCTGATGCAATGTTATGTGAGATCTTGTGACAGAGAATCTAACATTCCATAATCCCTTGATACTGATGCTGACTGAAGCCTTGCAGGCAGTAAATACAAAACCATATCTGAAAAATGTATCTATTGCTGTCAAAATGAATCACTGACAGTTTTAGTTTCCTAGACTGCTCAAGCAAATACCATGATATGGATTGGTTTATTCAATGGGAATTTATTCACTTACAGTTTTGGGCTAAAAGAAAGTCCACATCAAGATATCATTAAGACAATGCTTTCGTCCCAAAGACTTATGTTCTGGGGCTGGCTGCTGGCATTCCTAAGTCCTGGATTCCTTTGTCACTTAGCAATGCACATGGTGACATCTCTTGGTCTCTCCCTTCTCTTCTGGGTTCCATTGATGTCCAGTCTCTTGCTTTCTGTGGCTTTCTCTCTGTCTGTCTAAACTTCACTCTGTTTATAAAGGATTCCAGTAATAGGATTAAGACCCATCTTGATTGAGATGGGGCACATCTTAGCTGAAGAAACCTCTTCAAAAGATCCTACTTACAATGAATTCACACCCACAGGAATGGATTAAATTTAAGAATAGTTTTCTGAGGTATAGAGAAACCACCAAATACTTCTTGGAATACTTCTCCTTCCAGGTTCTGAATAACCAGCTAAATCATTTATTACTATTGCTGATTCCATATATCCTCTAAGCTTGGGCATTTCTCTTTCCACACAAGTGGAATATCAGGTAAGCTACACAAAGCTTTTCCCATTGAGAGGATTCTTCCTAATCATTATGTCTCAAGACCATTCCTGGAGGAGCTGTAGAGCAGCCAGCATCCATTTTCAACTTGAATTTATACCATCTATAAATCAAGCTCTGATACTTTCTACTTCCATCAGGTGATCATAAGGATTCCACATGAGAACACAGGAATGAATTGAGGAAGAAGCAAATGTGCAACAGTGGGAATGGCATAGGGATCTGGCTTACCAGCTTGTGCAGCTTGTTTGTGCCCATTCCCAGATTACCATTTTCAGCTTAATGATGGATCATTGATAGGTCCTTCCAACCTGATAACTTGGTGGGTCTGTTGGAACCCAGCTCGTGGGGGGCATGGTCACTTGGTGTTCCAAGGTCAGGCACTACATCTTTACTAGGGCCCAGTAGTATGCCAGTAGTTGTTTTTAAAAGGTGTATAAATCTCCACTGCAGATGGCATGGCCTTGCTCCAGAGCCCTTGGGGCCTGTAATGGAATTATCCCATTGGTGCTTACTATAAATGCCACATGTCATCTGTTGTGGGCTGAAATGTGTCCTGCAAAAGCATATGTTGCAAGTCCTAACTCCTGGTACCTGTGAGTGTGACTGTGGTAGATTGGATTACAGACACCAACAAAAACATTTATATAATTTTTATCTTAATCTATGTTCCTGTGAGTGTGAACTCATTTGTAAATAGGACCCTTTGAAGATGTATTATCAGTTAAGTTGTGGACTCATTTGTGACTCTTTTGTGAATTCTTTTATTATTATTATTAACAACTCTATTTCAAATTCACAAAAATAAAAGAACAGAAAAAGGCAGCTGAACAAGTTCTTTTTCAGGTACTTTTATCTCATTTAATTCCAACTGCTAACTCAGTTGTTCCTCTAGTGTTCAGAAAGATACACAGTGAACACAGATTAGTTAAATAACATAGTCAAGTTCTCCTTATTAATGAAAAAAAAATGAAGAAAAGGAAAAAACTGCTTACAAAACATTCGTTTGTGAATTCTAAGATCTACTTAGGTGTGGCCATACTGACTGAGGGTGGGCCTTAATCCCTACGGCTGGAGGCCTTCTTAAGAGGGGAAATGCAGATGCAGCCAGAGGAGCAAGAAATCAAAAGTCAGTGGACACTTGGTGAGCAGACACAAGGAGAGGGAGCTCGCCATGTGATGGGAGCAGAGATTCAAGCCAAGGAACCCCAAGGTTTGTAGTAACCCAGCACCAGAACACTATAGATACTGGGAGAAAGCATGGTCTGGCCAATGCCTTGATTTTGGACTTCTAGCCTTGAAACTGTGAGAAAGTAAATTCCTACCGTTGAGCCAACCAGCATGTGGTATTTGTCATAGAAGCCCTGGCAAACTTAAACAACAGCTTTATTTGGAGATTGGGTCTTTGCAGATGTAATCAAGTTAAGGCGAGGTCATACTGGATTAGGGTGGGCTCTAAATATGACTGGTGTCCTCATTAAGAGAGGGAGATTTGGAGACACATGGGGATACATGCACAGAGGGAGGAGACAGCCATGTGGAGACAGAGGCAGAGACTGGAATTATGCAGCTACAATCCAAGGAATGCCAGTGGTTGCTGGCAATCACCAGAAGCTAGGAAAAGGCATGGAAGGACTCTTCCCTAGAGCCTTCAGAGGGAGCATGGACCTTCTGAGACCTTAATTTTGGACTTCTAGCCTCCAGAACTATGAGAGTAAATTTCTATTGTTTCATGCCACTCAGTGTGTGGTACTTTGTTACGGAAATCCTAGGAAACTAATGTAACATCTTTTCCCACCATCAATAGTTCTAACCCCATAGTATCTGCCTGATTGTGTGGTCCAAGTGGCAGGGATTCTTATACCACAGCCCTGACCTGCTACACAGCTCTTCACTGCTCAGGCCCCACTCAAAGCTAAAAGCCTTTCACATCCCCTGGGCAGTATCCCTAGAAGTAAATATGCTGCTCCAGAACTTGATGATGCCCATCAGACATTCTGCTTCCTTCATGATAGAAAGTGCAATAATTTGTCTCTTACTTTGGAGGAGGTTTCCCAGGTTGCTCCAGACCACAACTGTATCCTAAAAATATTACTGATGTGATGAGCCCCTGAATCTTTGTAGTGTTTATTCTACTTTCTGGAGCACTGTGTTCTAGCTACTTGATTAGCCTGATATTGTTTATATAATGGACCAGTGTGAGTTTTTTTGTTTGTTTGTTTTTAGGAGGTACTGGGGATTGAATCCAGGACCTCGTACATGGAAAGCAGGTGCTCAACCACTTGAGCTACATCTGCTCCCCCTAGTGTGAGTTTTTATGGGATGTCCAGATGGTCTTCAGACTATAGTTCTGGGGGCAAAACTGTAAATGTATACTGTTATCTGTTCCATGTGAATACAAACTATTTCTTATCTTTTTTTTCTGATAGGGAAAAGAGCAAATTTGCCACATCAGTGGTGTTTCAGTCAGGGTTCTCCAGACAGACAGAATGAAGTATATATGTGTGTAGATAAAGAAATTTATTTTAAGGATTTGGATCATATGATTGTGGGAGCTGACAATATCCATAGATCTGAGATTCATAGGGGGCTGGCAGGCTGGAAATTCTGGTAAGAGTAATATTGTAGCTTTTGTTAGGAGTTTTTGCTTTCTTTGGAGCTTAGCCACTCAAACAATTAAGTCTGGTGTGTCCTCAATTTTCTCTGCCCTCCTGCTGCAAGAGGTGAGAGCCTTTTAAGATTGCTACCAAGGAGGCCCTCTGCTTTTGCATTCAGTTTGTAATTATTAACTAATTGCTATCAACTTTTCATTATGTGTTTGGAGAGCGTCAATTGAGCATAACAATAGACACATGAGTCCATTTTTTTTTATAGTTCCTATTTCCTGTGTATTTCTCAAATACCAAATACCTTACACACACAGCTAATATGTTCCCTTCCACCGAGAAGTCATCCCAGTTTACCATTAGTGAAAATTTTAATAATTACTCTGCCACCTTGAGCCAAGGGCTCTCTGTTCTCTATCTACCACTAGCGATGGGGTCCTCATTACCAGATGGGTGAAGATTGATCCAGCTCCCAAATCTAACCCCAGCTTTGCTTTCTCTGATCACTCCTGGTACTGACTGTTGCAATTTGGGTTCCCTTTGAAGCAGACCCTGAGTTGGAGAGTAACATGCAGGAGGCTTAGTAGGGGAAGTTCTTGGACTGACACTTGTAGAACGAAAGGTAAGGAAGCAGAATTGGACCCAAAGAGCTGTTGTGCGGTGATGCAGTCTCAACAGAAGTGTCAGATGACCTCACAGGGAACTCTGAAGATGGGTTAACTTTCAGAGCTTTTGTAATTTGGGATGAGGTTGCCAGGACTTGGCCAGGACTTGGCCAGGACTTTAGAGTCTGGTATAGATCATTCATTGGATACCGGTCGCCATAGAAAGTGGGTGTGACCTGCTCTCTTCAGCTGATGCAATCCCCATTGGGGCTGACAGCTGTGGCAGTCTGCCTGCAACACTCCCTGTAGGAATAAATTTTTCATTTCTGGAAGGAGATCTGAGCCGTGCATCATAGCATCTACCACAGTGAGTGACTTGGAAGTGAAGAAGTAAAAGGACTGCTATGAAATCTGAAAGGAGATTTTGTTTCTCACTTCTGAAGTAAAGACAGGAAGAAGAATTCACTCAGAGACAGATAAGATTTTTTCCCCTCACATTTGACAAGATATTTCAGAGAGTATACTTCTTATTTAGCACTGCTAGTGAATATTCTTAGTTTACCTGAGCTGTGATGAGAAAAGCTAGAGCTATTCTTATCCAAATCCTAGAAATAAAGGGATAGAAATAAAGGGATAGAAGACTTATTCCTAGAAGAACCAAAGTAGGACCAGGGAGGCACTCATATTTTAAAGGTAGAGTAGGGCCAATTTTTTTCCCTTTTCTTTTCTTTTTTCATTTTTGGGGCCACTTTTTACTTCAGCTATCCAGTCTCATAACTGGAACAATTCATGCAGGATTCTCAAAGTGTGATGGTACAGCTCTGCTATAATATGTTTGGAAGTGTTTGAAGGCATTGGTTTGTTTTTACAAAAATTTGGTGGTACTAACTATTGGTTTTTGAAGTTTTTTGTTCCTGTTGGTTCTCACCCATGTAGTCTTGCTTGTGTGAGTAATCATATTTGACCATGGGCTGGTCATTGTATTTGAAAAATAATTTAGGAATGGTCGATGTCTGAAATGATGGAGCTTTCTCAGGAGAATCCTTTTCCTGTTGTTGTTCCTGAAGGCCTTACCAATGAAGGACCTGCCTAGTCCAAGTTCCAGGCTTGAGATTCCTTGGACCATCCAGGTGATGCAAACCTGGGCTGCAAATCCATGCAAGGACTGGTTTATTTTTGGTTGCTATTTCCTGTGAGAGTTCAGGCCTTTGGGACCCAGTTTAGCTTATATGGGGAGGAAATGGGCCTCCCCACTCTGGGTATGCCCTAGACTTGGACCTCTTCCAACTTGCTTTGTGAGACCACCAAAGCAGCGCCTCAGTTTTGCACGTTTCTTCAGGTTCGGCAAATGCCTTTGGGGTCAAAGTAGTTTCATATACCCTCTTACCTCCCTGATTTTCTGCCTTCTAGATTTTTGCAGATTAAGTCCTCACTATTGTATTAGTGTTTAGATATTTTAAGGGGAAAAATATTTCCCCCAACTTTTCTTTAGTCATCCCCAGTGGAAGGGAAGAAACATCTAGTGCTTCTTTTTTATGGCCAAACTCTGCAGAATTTTTATGGAAATTAAAGGGAAGTCTGGAGGTATATTTATTCAGTGCCTCAAATTTGCAAGCTTATTTTGCTGATTAGAGTTGAGGTCAACTAGAGTCAAATATTAACTCTGCATGGCTCAAAGAATTTAAACAAAATTTAAAACCTTCACTAAGCATGGGTCTGATTTTCTGTTTAGAATATAACCACATAAAGATAAGATTTGAATCAAATTACCATAATTTCTCTAATACTAACAGGATATGATATCTAAAATTTTTAAAAATAAAGTTATAGAAATACCTGCATCATCAAGGACATTTTAATGTTAAGCATTCAGAATTTACCTGAGAGGAAATTAGTTTTTGCACCTTCTTTGAGGATGAGAAAATAAAAAAGGAGAAGCCAATAATTTTTTTTTTTAAGACAAGAGAGGCAATCATTTTCACTTATAGGGAGAAAAAGCAGGTTCACCTTATAATTATGGAGCTAGCACACAGTAATTACATGAGAAAAGCCTCTCAAAGATAACAATGTACCCTAAACAGTCCAGTTTAGGGTAATTTTTTCCTTTTTAAGAAGTGCCAAACACAATTTATCTTGAATACCTTTCAAAAGAATAATGAATTTTCATCTCTCCTATTGAAAAGTATTCCAGCCTGGAGGGACAAATTCTGTATTTCAGGAACTCATCATCCACAAATGGACTACTCAGGATATAAATGAAACTGGAATCTCTTAAAGTGTCAGATTTATTTTCATGAGGTCAATGTAAACTAAAGAAGACTTTATTCTCTCAAACAAATTATTCCATCTCCCTTGCAATGCTGCGGTTTCTAATGGAGTTTTTTTTTTTAACAAATTAATTTTATTGATACATATTAATTAAGCATCAATCCATCCAAAGTGTACAACCAATGGTATCTGGTGTAATCATGTATTTGTGCATTCATCACTTCTGTCATTCTTAGACCACTTTCATTATTCCAATAAAAATAATCAAGAAAAAAACAAACAAATCTCATCACCTCTCGATCTCTCTCTGATTCCCCTGCCATACATAGCTGCTATTCTTTTTCCTTCTCCCTAGTACATTTATATTTATATTTTGTAAAAAAGAGACATATATATATAATGTCATCCATATTCGTGTTTTACATGAGTTTTTACTGTCTTATGCAGTCCCATGTTACAGTTTTTAGCTTTCCCTCTAGTAATACACATGACCTTAGACTTTCCCTTTCAACCACTGTCATACCCATATAATAGCTCTGCTAGTCACAAACACCATGATGTGCTTCCGCCATTTATATTCATTTCCAAAGATTTACAAACAACGTTTTACCAATTCTGCAAGGATTAACCTTCGGTTTTCCATTCTCTACTCTCCTATTTTCTGGTGACTATATTCTAAATACTAACTTTCTAATGGACTTATTAGCTTTGACTGCAATTATGCCACCCTGATGTTTCCCCCTGGTCCAACCAAGAGTGCAGTCCCTATTCCTGGAATGCTGTTTGCACTTGCTCTTCGTACCACTCAGGTGACACTTAGCATTGTGCAATACTGCTCATCCTTTTAAGCGCATGGCTATCAGGAGGGGTAGAGTAAGGAAAAGAATATGTGTGGTAGGGTGTGTAGGCACCTTAAGCCAGTTGGTTTAGTGAAGGCCAGGAGATACTCATTCCCGACCCACAGGGGGTCCCTCTGCCAGACTGGGCAGTGGGAGTGGAGAAAACTTTCCACCAACTTTTCATAAGGGGTCATATGGCCAAAGGGATCTTACAGGCTCAAAAAGTTCCTGCTTTGTCCTTAGGTTGCTGACACAGTCATAACTTTGCTGTAAGCAACCTCCTGTGGTGATTTAAAATCCTCAGCAGGATTTCTGTAATCCTTGATGGAATTTCTGGAAGCCCAGAGAGCTCTGAGCAGCACATGAAAACTAAAGGGAAACAAAGACAACCCTTTCTGAGAAAACTGCAGTTACCTAAATACTGTTGGTGGCAGAGTGTTTTGGGGAGACAAACATGGCCCCTTCCCCACATGACTTCAAATGTGCTATTTGCAGTTCTCTCTGTTTATGTTCTTTCTTTGGCTTCTTTTAGCATAACCCAACATTTCTCCTGCCTCTCATGTTTATTTTGTAAAAGCTTTGCGATCTAGATCATACTGATACCCACTCCTCTGGAATTTGCTGTTTTAGCAAATAGTACACTTCAGAAACTACGTGTAAACTCAGGTATCACTTCCTCCTGTTTCGCATGCTCTAGATGCATTATTCACTCATTTTACTGAGTGCTTGTTACGTGCCAGGCACTGGGCTAGGTGCTGGGGAAACAGCAGTCTCAGTCACAATTCTTGCTCCTCTGGAATGGAAAAGAGTGCTAGAAAACTTAGCTTCATTAAAATAGGCTCCCTTTTTATTCTGCTGCATGTCAAATCCTGTGTGTTTGTTTTAGTAAAGATCTGCTTCATAACTATCAACTATGTTTTAAATTATCTCTAATGTTTCTTATTTTTCTTTACTTTTTCCTGTTTTTCTTTGTAATTTTTTGAGGTATAATTACATATAATAAATAACACATACTTAAAATATACAACTCAATAATTTTGACTTATGTATACACCTGTGAAACCATCACCACAATCAAGATAATAAACCTATTCCCAGGAATTTCCTATTGTTCAATTGATCAACTTTTATGGTTGTTTTACATTTTAGATACGTAGTGTCCTCAAACATCCAAACATTAAAGAAGATGTAATCTTTTTTTTTTTTTTTTTCTGAAAAGGATGTGATCTTGTTTTCCTAACAGAAATAAAAATTCCAGATTTCCCTATCTGTCAAAATGATATGTCTCATCCAAGTGAGTGACTCCAAGCAAGGGCTCGAGATCGTGGTCCCTGCTCCACCTCCTAGTGAACATTTCTGCCTGATAATCTCTGATTCACCAAGGGAACGCCCAGCAGGCAAAGGTGAGGGAGAGACGGTGAATAGTTCAATTCAGAGGCAAGTAACCTTTTTAAAATTACAGGTTTGCAAGCCCTTATCCAATATTTTTGGGGAACAAATGTATTTTGGAATTCAGACTAGCAAAATTTCTAAAGGAAAACGAATAAATATTCAACCAGAATGTGATTAAAAAACAAAAAATAAGAAAAGGTTATTGTTTTAGTTTCCTTGGGTGCTCAAGCAAATGCCATTCACTTGGTTGGCTTAAACGACAGGAATTTACCGGTTCACAGCTTTGAGGTTCGAAGTCCAAAGCCAAGACATCGTCAAGGCCATGCTTTCTCCCAGAAGACTGTGGCCTTCTGAGGCTGGCCGCCAGCAATCCTTGGTCACTGACTCTTCTTTCACATGGCAATGCACATGGCGATCTTGCCTGGCTTCTCCTTTCTCTTCTGGGTTCTATTGACTTTCAACTTCTGGCTGCTCCTTCTGTGGCTTTTTCTCTCTGTGATCTTCCCTATAAGGCCTTCAGTAATAGGATTAAGACTTACCCTGGGCCACAACTTATCTGAAGTAACATCATCAAAAGTTCTATTTTCAAGGGTGCATACCCACAGGAATGGATTAAGTTTAAGAACATGTTTTTCTGGGGTACATAGCTCTAAACCACAACTGCTATGAATGGTTTTGATGCCAAATAAATTTGTCACAAATTTATGGAAATAAATTAGTTTTTAGAGTTTGGGGATTTTTGAATTGTGAAAAAGGGATCTAGGACCTGTATTTTATCAGTTAATGTCTAATGGGGGATGATATAGCATCAAATACCTCCATGTAACTTCTGCCACATATTGGCATCTGCTTAATCTATCCATGATATTTATAGAAGTATTTTCTCCTCTTTCCTCCTTTTCTAGCTTTACAACTTGAGGGGAATGGTGTGGTTGTGAGGTGCAAGGCTATTTTGTCAGATCATCTGGCTTCTGCCCCTTGTTGCCTCCTCCTGGTCCTCAGCGGTTCAGGGAGGCTGGCTCGCACCAGCGTCCCTGCCACTCTCTATCCTCACCTTGCCCACCTGGCAAGTAAGTGCCACTCTTTGCACCTTCAGAGCAGGAGTAAAAAGTAGGTAGAAAGCTAATGGTATTCAGCAGCTGTTCTTCTTTGGGAGCAATCATATAACTTAACAATGTTCTGTAGACGTGTAAATCTTTGACATTTTGCCCCATCCTCCCTAGAGATGAAAAATGTCTTGACTCAGAGAGAATGATAAGCAGTTTTGGAACATTGGAGTACCAGATTCATTATCCTAAAATTCTGTTTTGATCATGTCATTTCCCTGCTCTAAAGCTTTCAAAAGCCCTCCGTTGCATACTGAATA
>JAQZBX010037535.1:5203-23871 GCA_029593785.1 Cabassous unicinctus | reverse complement strand
TTTTTTTTTTTTATGGGAGCTTTTTTTTTTATTGTAGGTAAAAATCAAATTTTTCAAAATACAAACCAATATTTGTAAAATGATATATAAATATATCCTCTAATTTCTACCTTTTGACCATTATGAATAATGTTGCTATAAACATTTGTATGCAATGTTTTCATTTCTCTTGGTTATATAGCTAGGAGTGGAATTGTTGGGTCATATATTAAGTCTATGTTTAATCTTTTGAGGGACTGTGAAACTATTTTCCAAAGTGACTGCTCCTTTTTACATTCCCATCTGCAGTGTAGGGGGTTCCAATTTCTTTACACCCTCATCAACACTTATTTTACCTGATTTTTGGGTTATAGCTATACTAGTGGGTGTGAAGTGGTATCTCATTATGGTTTTGAACTGCATTTCCCTTATGATGTATGTTGAACATTTTGATTTATATACTTTTCTTAATGTACATCCTATGTCAATCAAAAGATGCTTTTAAAAAGCACTTAGTTCTTGATTCTTGATACCCATGAGAGTTGTTTGGACCTGAAAGCACAGAAACCAGAGCTTCGTGGTAGAGATTCTGCATCTGCCAGTTTGGGCTGACTTCTATGGCTACTCAAACCCTATTGATTCCAAGCTGGAAACAAGCTGTTCACTTTCCCAGTGAGGAATTTCCTCTAGACTGTCGACTGCAAGGTCCCAAGTGTACACACAGGTACACAAAGGTATGTAAGTTTCCCTGTGTATTCAGGGATAAACTTGGCCTGTGGGATGGAGAGCGGGGCTATTATTCAGACTTGGGTCAGGTATCTGGAAGATGAGTGTGGCACTGGGCATTTTTGGCCCCTTTAAGTCTTTGTCTCATCATCAAGGCACAGAGTCTAGGGCAAAGAAATCAGTGTACTTGCTCCAGACATGGGGCTTAAGAACAGAATCCTCTTTGGGTCAAGTGATAGGGAACCTTAACACACATGTCTCTTCCCATTTTCCATATGGGGCAACTTGGGCCAAGAGCAGTAAAGCAATTTAGCCAAGCTTCAAAGTAATTTAGACTGCAGAAAGCTTTACCTCCCAATTCATCCTCTCCTTAAAAGAAGGGATGGTAAAAGCTTGATGCTTTGGCATTACCACAACATAAGTACAATTAGCTCTGCTCGGAAGAGAGCTGAAGCCTCCATCCCGAGAGCCCTTGTTCAGCCCTGGTGCCCATCACCACCATCCAAGACTCTAGATGCTTGGCAGTCTTCTTCAGTGATGTGTGAACTTGGGTTCATCCTTTTCCTCCTGTCAGGTCCAATAGCTTGATGTTTCTGGTTTTGCAGGCACTATACCGCCACTGCTTTGAAGGTTAAGGCAGGTATGTTGGTTGGATCCTTCAGGAAGCAGATATGAGGAGTTAGGGGTGCAAAAGGTTTTTTAGAGAGTAAGGCCTGTGAAAGAAAAGGGGTGGAGCAGGATTGGGTAGGGGGACTCTTAAGAACAAAGCACATACCTACCTAATAAAGTCTCTGCCAGTCCAAAGGAGAGGTATGGAACAAAGATTGCCTAATTGAAGAGTCCCACATTGGGTAGAAATGGCCCTTGTACCACCATCTTGCTCAGCCATTGGTGAGCCCCCTCCCCAAGGGGTGCAAGATCTTAGCAGGGAAGCTGAAGTGGAACCTGAGGGAGCTAAATTCTGGAACTTGTCAGCTAATCATACTCCTCAAGTCATTTCTTGAAGGGAGAAGTGAACAGTGCATCTCTCCCTGGGCCACAACAGGTAACCAATGAAGCCAGTGCCCCAGACAAAGCCAGACATCCTTATAGGAACCAGTTATCGACTTGCCCAGTTCAGAAAATCACCTGGAATCCCAGAACCAGACTTCAGACATCACTGAAGAAGAAGACTGGCATCCCAGAACTACAGACCAAAACCCAAGCTGATTCCTATCTCCCTACCCCCTTTATTTTTGCAGCTATTATTAGGAGTGGTTCGTCACCAAGCTCGGGGAGCTCTGCAAGGTTTGGGACCTCCTAGACAAAAGCCGGCCATGGTTCCATGACTCAAGGATGTGCTTCAGGTCTTGGGACAGGTGAGCTACTCCAGTGTCCTTTGTGCTGCTATTTTTGAATGAATTCAGATCTCTGCTGATGTTCAGTTATTGTCATCATCACCATCTTCACCGTAACCATCTTTCTAGCATCAAACAGCATTCTTTCAACACCAGACTCTCTTTGATGTTAAATTGAATTGTAATGCAAAGGAAAAGATTCCAATTTGTCCTGTTCTCTAAAAAATTTCTTGTATTAAGGACAATCACATGCTAAGCCAAATATAGAATGAGCACAATGAAATTCTGGGCTCTACTTTCCTGGGCTTCTAATTTCCCATCTGTAAAATGGGAATTATTATGACAGCCCCCCTCCTAGCTCTAAAAGAGTAGAGAGACTTCAATGAGATAATGGAGGTGAAAGCCTTTGAGCACCTCATGCCAGTGTTATCTGAACATCTCTTGCCTGAGGCTCTTGAAACCTTTTAAAAATACCACCACATTTTCATCACTTAAAAATTGCCTAAGAGAGATCTCATCATTCCCAGCTCTTGGTGGGAATCTGGCATTCATCCTTATGTTCTTCTATGACCACAGAGTCTTGTCGACCAGAAGAGACCACAAAGGGCATCTTCCTGCTGGTTTATTTGCAGAATCCTCTGGGGCAGAAACAGAAACCCGGAGGGTCTTGTTGGCCTCCTCCCCTCTGCTTGGGCCCAGGTGGTGGTTCACGAGCACAGCAAGCTTGGAGTCTCCATGGCATGGTTATGCTGGTTGCTGAGTTAATTTTCATTTAATTCTACATCATACTGCAGACACACTAAGAGAAATTTGCACACTGTTCATATTCATGTGACTAATATGTCACATGGGCAGAGCATGTCCAAGGCTCAGTGCAGTTACTGAACATTGGTAAAGGAATTTTTTTTTTTTTTTTTTTAGATCAAACAGATCTTTAAGTTCCCTGGGAGGAAATAAACTCAAATACCCCAATTTACTGTTTTTATTCTGACCTTTGCTCAGAAGACTTTGAGTAACAGTGAAGGGCACTCGGTGCTACAGTCCACTTTTGGAGTGGGCTGTGATGAAAACCACAATGATAGTAGATGTAGTTGGGTGGGAGAAGTACAATAGTAGCTACCTTTGATTGCATGCACAGTGTACACTAGCTGTTTTACATGTATTTTGGGGTCAGAGTTTCATAACACGCCTTTATGTTTGGAATGGTGGTTTACATTATATAGATAAAGAAATTGGGACTTGAAAGGTTTGAATAACTTCCCAAAGATCCCATCTCTAGTAAATGGTGGAGCCAAACCTCAAACCCAGGTCAGCAGAAGAGCCTGCTTCTCTGGGTATTCCAGGTTGATTTTCATCTCCTTTGTGGCCAGGACAAGGAACACTGAAAAGGTGTTCTACAGGAGGAGCCCAAAGCCTTGTTACAGTAGAGATGTGTATGAGTTAGCCTGTTGTGGGCTCCGGCATGCTGTGCAATTGGTAGCTATTATTTTCAGAACAGAGAGAGAGTCTCCATCCATGCCTACAGGGAGGTTTGATGGTTTGATGGTTTAATGGTTTGGCCATCTTCCCTATATGTTATGGCTCCGTCCTCCCTGTATGTTATGGCTGTTTCTGTTAACCAGGTCTTCGAAGATCTAATGGAGGAGGCCACCCTTGTGCCTGCATGACTCAGGAAGGGCCTGAGCTCCAGTCTCCCTGGTGCCAGGGACTGCTTAGAAAGCAAAGACTGCAAGCCATTTTGGGGCAGAGTCCACCCATCTTGTTTGACATCATACACTGTCTGAGGGACTGAATGGACCAGCATCTTCTCAGCATCACATTACTGAGTAGTGACATCGATGGACAGACTCCCTTCCTCCAAGACCTTCTATACCAGTGACCACCCTCCCTCCCCACACCTTGAGGCAGTGTCTCCTCTCCATCCCGTGCTCCACCAGTTGGTTCACAAGTCTTCACCATTAGATGACTAATAAAGAGCAGGATATAAGCCTTCCCTTCTGGCCAATCCCAGAACTACAGTTAACATGTCCAAACACCATATTATCATTACCAATGATAATAAGAGGAATAATGAACAAGAATTGCTTTTATTAAATAAATCAGTAAAATGCACTTTACAACACGTTCCAGAGACATGTCAAGAGGCTCTCTAAATGCTTGGATGGTGTTGCAGCATGCATTGCTATCCATTATGAGAGAGTTTCTCTACAATTACTTGTCTCTTGACAGCAGGTTAGGACTCATCTTATAAATATTTAATGACATAAACGGACTTTGTTTATCAACTACATTGTAAGTGTGTGTTTCCCTCCTATAATCCCCCCACTTTAATAGGTACATTTTGGAAATGATATCATAATTATGGCCATTTAAAGACCAAGATATTTAACCTTCATCTGTTGCTATTTTTTTTTTCCATTGGGAATAAATAGGGAAATCTCAGATTCTTTAGCTCTCTAACTTTCTCCAAGGCCAAGTGCAGTTCTCTCATCTGGCCAAGCACACGGTGAAGGTGCTCAATATGAAATTTGGGATGAATGAATGATAATAACAAAGATCTCCTAAGTTATCTCCATTACCCTTGCTTCCAACTGGGCTGTATCTGAACAAGACTTGAAGGGTATCAAAAATAATGTAGGGGGGTTATAGTTTAAGAGTAAAATATGTCTCCCACTGAAATTCAGACCTGCCCTGGTATGTTTGGCTAAGTGGCACACACAGTCCTTGGTGTACCTCGCGGATTTGACATCCGGTATTGATAAGTTTTTTTTACGCCACCATCCTCTACACCTCAAAATTATTTTTGGTAATAATCATGTAATGTCACTAGTAATCATTTTTCTTGATTCGTTCTTTAGTGCTGAGATAATTAACAATTAAGAAGGACAAACACCAGTATTAAAGACATTCTCCAAATTTGGTACAATGACGTCTGATGGTTTTTGCCACCTTTGCCTTTCAGGAAACAGTGTCCAGAGTAAGAAGCCCCATCTTCCCCACATATTCTGGCTGCCTTTGTTCACCGGTCTCTTCCCAGGTGAAGGGAAGGAGACCACCAGGTGCCCGCAGGTCACAGGAGGTGGCTGGGCCCCAAGCTCCCTAATACCCGGATGGCTTCAATGCAATCCACTGCAGAGTGTATTCTAAATGAACTGTCACCAAACAAAACAGTGTACCTTCCAGTTCACACTCTGTTTCACCGTTTCAGATTTTAAGTACAAACACAAACTCACATTAAGTCCTCACGTAAAATGACAGAATTGAAGTAATTAAAATTGTTTCTTTGCCTTTCAATCACTGTGCTATCATTGTTTATTTCTAATCAACTGTCTAAATCCAGGAATATATGGTGCCCCAGGGGTTGAAGACATGGACTAAGTCCAGAAGGGAGCTCAAGAAAAGTCCGCACGTGTGGTGGGGGATGGAGGAAGAGGGGAACTGGCAATGTTTATTAAAAATAAGTAATAAAAGTGGGCTAATTTGAGGTGTGTGTGTATGTGTGTGTATTCAGAACAAGGGTACTTAACCAGGGGTCTACGGAGCTTTCAGGAGGTCCGTGAGCTTGAATTGAAAATTCAAAAACACATTATTCTTGTGGGGACATGTTGGTGTGGGTATGATATATTTACTAAATAATACACGGTGTGGTGTGGACTTAGTAAGGGGTCCGTGGTTTTCACCTGACTGGCAAAGGGGTCCGTGGAACAGAAAAGGTTAAGAACGCCTGATTTAGAATTAAACTCAACACGAATGGCAGCAATGTAAGATGTTGTGGGAAGGAGTATTTTATCACTGACTGTGTTCAGAACTGCAGGTGCATGGTGATAATAAAAGGCAGCTCGACTTCAGTTTCATTACTGTGTTTAAATGGACTACAGACCCCATGAATTGCCTCCATCTGGGTAAGTCCACTTGCATGTGGGTTGGAGCCAGGGAGGCCAAGCATGATCCAGCTCCAAGGCAGGTCATCAGAGGGAGGACGGGCTTCTCAGCACCGCGTGGGGTTTGCCCCTCACCATTGGCCTCCCTGCCCAGCTCCCTCTGGACTTGCAACTAAGTCCTGTGGAGTTGAGGTGATGTGAACAGACAAGGTTGATTAAACACTCCGTAAGACTGTAAGATATAACTAACTTAGTTTGGGAATCCTACCCAACAGAGTATTCCCCCAAAAGGCACAGAGGTTGTTCTGTCCCTTTCCCAGTGGACTGCCATGTGGCTGAGGGGCCTGTGGCCCCCATGGCAGCACCCAGTGCCCAGCAGAGGGTGGCAAGCACTAGACAAGAGGAAACAGGGGCAGAGCCCCAGTGGTAGCAGACAGAGCATGGACCCACAGGCACTCCCAGTGAAACATGGGATGCAGCCATCACTATAATATTAAGTAAGAACACGGGATACAGTCATCACTTTATATTAGGTCAGATTTCTGTGGCCCTGCTGTGAAATGAGAACCTTTACAGACATCATCTAATTTCAGTGTCCCAATAACTCTGGGAGGCAGATCCCATCATTGCCAGCTCTTTTTAGCAGCTTTATGGTCAATTTGCCTATGATCACAAAGGGAAGACTTGAACCCTGCTCTTTTTTTTTTTTTTAAAGATTTTTATTATTATTTATTTATTTATTCCCCCCACCTCGTTGTTTGCACTCGCTGTCTGCTCTATGTGTCCACCTGTTGTATGCTTTCCGTGTCCGCTTGTCTTCTCTTTGGGAGGCACCGGGAACTGAACCTGGGACTTCCCATGTGGGAAAGAGGTGCTCAATTGCTTGAGCAACCTCAGCTCCCAAACCCTGTTCTTTTTAAGCTTGCATTTTTCTGATGGCTCTTGTGGCCTCAAGCAGGACTGGCAAAGGAGAAACCATGAAATGTGAACTATGACTGCCGCCTGTGTATATGTGGCTTTGGATGCCAGTGGTGAAAAACTACGGCCTCTTTCTTTTGTTGCTTTAGTTTTCAGTTTTTAAAACTGAGATATCACTACCTGGAATTAAGTGCACAAATCAAAAGTCCGGCAGGTGGCTCTAACTTTGGAACCCTACCAGATCAAGATATGGCACATTGCCAGCACACTGGCAGGCTCCCTCACACCCTCCCAGCCGTGCCCACCCTGTCTAAGGGTACCCCCGATTCTGACTCTACCACAAAAAAGCAGTCTTACAGCCTTTCACTTTTAAGATCATGTCCTCTGCGTCATGTCCTGCAGTGGCCTCTCATGTCACGTAGACCAAAAGCCAAAGCCTTTTTGACTTTGAGGTCCTATAGGACCCAGCCCCATAGCCTCTCCTGCCACCTCTCCTGCTTCTCTCCCATCACTTCCTCTGCTCCAGCCACACTAGCCGCCTTGCCGTTCTCCTTAAATGCCCGGCGGGTTGCCCCCGAGGGGCCTTTACGCCCATTCATCTCCCTGGAATGTTCTTCCTCTAAGTATCTCCAAGGCTAACTCCTCCACCTCTTTCAATTTTTACCCAGATCTTACTTTCTCAATGAGCCTAGTTTGTCCCCCAAACCCAAATTCCCATCTGTGCCTCCAGTACTGCAGGTCCCCCTATATGCCTCCATTGCTTTCTACAGTACTCATGTTCTTCTTTCAGATTCTGTGATTTATTTCTTTAGAATGCTTATTGTTTATTGCCTGGCACAGAATACAAGCTCAATAATCATTTACCGAGCTAGTGAATTTACCATCCTCGAGGAGTTTGTGTTGTGCTGAGAGGCAGGCACCATCAACGTGTTCAAAGTGCTTTGAGAATACAGAAAAGTAAGTCATTAACTCTGTGGGGGGTGCTGGTGGGGGTGATGAGACTTTCTGACAAAAACAAAAGGGATCCTCAGGCTAAACCTCTCAGGATGAATAGGTACAGCAGGAAAGTCTGGGAGTGAGCCCACTGGAAGGGCAGGACACGCCAAGTAGAGAGTTCAGCATGTAAAGAGAACAAAGCCAGGAAGTTATAAGGTACGTTGGTGTGAGGGAACCAAGAATTTAGCTCAAGAATTTACAGCCTCCTTCACCTTTATCTACCACCTCAACTCCAACAGCCAGACCTTCTACCATCTTTTTTGTTTGTTTGTTTGTTTATCTGCTTAGATACTAGGTTCTTTTGTGTTAGCCCATATTAATTCCTTAATTGCTGAAGAAGTGCAGAGAGGCCACCATTCACTGCATGAAATAAGATGAGGAAGGTACCAGAAGGAAAGATGCAGGAGGGTGAATGAAGCTGCGGGTGATGGTAGGAGAGAGCCCAAAGGAGGAAGAACAAGAAGCTGGGAAGGTTTTGAGCAGCTGCCATGAAGGCTGGAGCTTTAGAGAGAAAATATTTCTTCGAATTATGCAAAGTGCTTCCTTTCTCCCTGAGAAAACTCCAGTAAAGAACAACGTTGTCAATGCTTTTTGGAATCAAATTTTTTTTAAAGGCGATACCGGGGATTGAACCCAGGACCTCATATATGGGAAGCAGGTGCTCAACCACTGAGCTACATCCACTCCCCAATTCATGTTTGTCTTTAATGAAACACTGAGCTGAGTCTGGCCGCAAGGTAACCCAGTATTTTGGGGTTGTATTGGGAACTGACAACGCTTTGATGCAGGTGATGTACAAGCTGTATGGGGACGACAGGGCCAGGAGCTGAGGCTAGAAAGCCATCCTGTGTCAGGAGTAAAGCGCTTTACTCCTGCTGAAGGCTTGACTGTTTCTTACGGGTAGGTGGGAGCCACTTCCATTTTTTAGAAGGGGAGTTAGTGACCAGATGTATGTCAAATGTGGTGATAAGCACAGGGTGGATTTGATAGGGATAGGCTCGTGGGGGGAATTATAGAGGCGTTTCTCCAACAGTAAAGGAGAGAGATGGTGAAGGTTCCAAGCTAGGGAAGAATAAGAGGCAGAGAAGAGACTTCACAGACAAGTCCCTCTTGTCACTACCACATGCCTCCTCCCCGTCCACAGAGAATGAAGGTTGATTTAGAAGTAGAACTGACAGGTGTCCTGGCTTAGACGGCCGTCTTCAGAAGGATTCTCGGGTTTGGGTAGGAGACCAGATGGCTAACTAAGAAAGGGAACTCAGGAGGAACATGCCAGCAGCTGAGAGAGGGGCTTAAAACAGTGTGTTCAGACTCAGAAATGTTGTTTGAGAAAACTAAGGGACATCCGAGGGAGATGCCTGATGAGCTCTTAAAACACGAATCTGAAGCTCCGGAGAGCTGACCTAGAGATTTTTGGTGCCATCATCAAATGCGTGAGAGTAGAAACCACGGGCGTTTACGTGGTCATCTAGCGACAGTGTGCAGAAGGAAGAAGAGAGCCGAGGACGAATGAGGAGGGGTGGGCAGAGAAGGCGGAGCCAGCAAAAGATGGAGAAGCCAGTGTAAAACTACAAGGCTATCCAGAAGTCATGCCATAGACACTGTAAGAGAAGTTTCAGATTATTTCTCTCCTGCTCTCCCCACCTCTCTCTCCCTCTTTCTCTTCCTCCCAGAAGCACACACATGCACACACACACACACCTTTTGTGGTAAAATGAGGTCCAGAGTCCAAGGACTAAAAGGCTGTGAAAGAACGCTGCGCGCTTTTGCCAGCTTACCCCATGCCTCGCTAATATCTAAGCTAACTCCAGAGCGCCAGATCCTTTGGCGGGGTGAGGAAATAATAATAAGAAACAATAACCTTTGTTGAGGGCTGGGAACTGCACTACAACTTTACGTAGAGCATATCAATTAATCACAACAGCCCTATGTGGTTTGCTGTTTTTTCTTTTACGCCTTTATTTTGTTAGAGAAGTTTTTGGCTTACAGAAAAATTGCACAGAAAGTACAGAGTTGTCATATACTACCCCCTGCCGTGCCCAGTTTCCCCTATAATTAACACCTTACGTTAGTGTAGAATATTTTTTACAACCGATGAACCAATATTGATATCCTTTTTGTTTTGCCTTTACAATAGCAAACAACTTACACTGACTTTTTCATAAAATTAATTTGTTTTTGTAAAGAACCGAGCGAAGTGGCACACTCCCACCTCGGAAGCTCTGTCTTGCTGTTCCCACTGCTGGAATGAGCTTTCCCTGATAGCCCCTAGCTCCTGCAGGCCTGTGCTCAGACATGGTCTTCTCAAAGAGGCTTCCCTTGACCAGACTATTTAAAGTTGCATCCCTAGTGGACTGAGTGGAGCTTGGGGGTTGAGCACGTGGTCCCAGGTTCAATACCCGGTACCTCCTAAAAAAAAAAAAATTGCATCCCCTCACCCTGGCATTCCCTAGTCTACCTTCTGCTGTACTTAGCCCCACAACACTGATCACTGTCTGACATGGTCTACGTTTTTCTTATTTGTTTATTTTCTAACCCCTACTAGAATGAAAGCTCTTTGAAGACAGGGCTTTTGGAACTGTTTTGCTTACTGCTTTATCTCCATCACCTGGAAGAGTCTCTGGCACTTAGCATCTGCTCTGTAAATACTTGTTTAAGAAATGAAAAGCATGCAGACCAAGCCATGTAACTTGAGCAAATGACTCAAAACTTAGTTTGAATATTCACTTCTAATTCAGGAAATTAAAAATGAAATTACATATATTTTATTGGGAATTACAAACTAATTCTTCAGTATGTTACCAAGACTTATGTATGTGAAGCAGGAAACTAAAGGAAAGATCTGGTCTTCAGAGACAAAAAGAATTCTGACTCTGCCATTTCCTAGCTATGTAAACTTAGGCAAGTTAGTTAATTTCTATGACCCTTGGTTTTCTTCTCAACTGAAAAGTGGGAATAACAACGCTTATTTCATGGGATGGTTATGAGTATTACACAAAGCACTGTTTAATAAATGGATGCTATATTTATTACTGTGTTCTTAAAATCATATTACCATTACATAGTTCATACCTTAGTAGGAAGCAGGTGCTCTTCCTGTCCCCATCACTGGAGCTATAAAGGGGTGCATGGTAAATTAATAATTATGTCTCTCAAATTCCTTAAACCCAGACTCAGTCTCTCTAATTACAGTCCACATTGCTGGGTCTCCAGCCTTTAGGATATACCTGCCAATGTCACACAGAAATGGCAGATGAAAGGACTAGTCTTATTTCTTGAAGCTTCCCTCCAAGTTTATCTTCAGGCTGAGCTTTGACCATTGATTTACTGTTCTTAACCTTGCAAAGAGGCTCTTTCACCCCCGGGGAGTCACAGGTCTCCATATTGAACAGAATGGCTAGTTGGCCCTTAATGTCCTTCTTTTCCCAAAGGGTTGGAGCCTCAAGAGATGGAGCAAGAAGGAGCAGGGCAGGGTCCTTCTAACCTGCTGCTGCAGATGATGCACCTAAAGCAGACGTCTGAATGTCCGGTGGCTTTATTCCTCAGTGTGGCTTTGTTGGCTCTTGGTCTGCAGAGATGCCTGGTCAGTTATCAGTCATTTATACCTTAATGTGAACAAGTTTTTTAGCTCCTTCATTGAGCACAGGTAAGAAATGAGGAAAGAGAGGGAAATAAAGAGAAAACAAAGAAGGAACAGAGGAAAAGATGTCAACCATGAGGAAAAGGTGCAGGAAGGGGAGAGTCTTGAGCTAAAAGCAAACCCCCTATTTCATGGAAACTTCTAGGTATGGGTCTGGATTTAGGGGTACACCCTCTGTGACCTGCCAGTATCCTTCACCTCGTGGTGGCTCAGAAGAGGACAGCTGCCACTGCCCACGACTTACGGCTACTCCCCATGTGCAGTAATTATCAGGGACTGGAGTGTCCAAGGTAAGTCTGGAAGCTGAAGAATGAATCGATGCTGTATGCAAGCAAGCAAGCAGATAAACCAACCATCAGAGCAAAGCAGCCTGGGGTATTCTGAACTAGGGCTTGTCCTGGGTGGCTGCGGTCATTTAGAGCTTTATAACAATTACTGCATGCCATACACAGTGTATTTGAATGCAGTGTAGTTAATACTTTGACCAATAATTCATGCTTGTAGTCAATAAATATCTATTGAGTGCCTTACTATGGGCTAAACACAGGACAGGACGCTGAGGCTACGTCAGTGAACAAGACAGTCAAGGTTCCTGCTCTCCTGGAGTTTTTATACCTGGCAGTAGTGGTGAAGGCAAGACAGCAAATAAGAAAAAATAAGTTTGAAAATTTTAGGTAGTAATAAGTGCTATAAAGAAAATGCGGAGTATTGCAATAGTGTTCATGTGTGTTGGGTTTGATAGGATGGTTAGGAAAATCCTTTCTGAGGAGATGACACTTGAGCTCAGACCTGGTACAGATGTGCATATATGAAAATGGTGCAGATGTGCACATACTAGAGTAATGGTTATGTGCAAATGGCCTGAGAGAGCAATAAGCTTGGTTGACGTCCTTGAGGACTTGAAAGAAGGAGATCAGTGTTGTAAGAACATGGAGAGGGATTTGGGAGAGGCAGGAGAGGAGGTCAAAGGGATGGACCAAATCATTAAGACCTCTTAGGCCATGGTCAGAAGTGTCAAGGGCAATGAGATGAATGAGATGACAATGGGTGTGTTTAGAACGGGGAAATGACTCTATATTATGATTTCATTGAGGTGTCCTAATCTCACAATAAGATTGGAAAGAAAATATGTTCCACTTTGCCGTTTCCTTAGTTTTGGAAGATGCTTAATGAATATCTATTGAATGAACAAACGAATGAATGAAGGCATAAATTGCGTGAGTGAGCAAAGTTATAGTGGAAAAGACATTTACCTCTACCTAAAGTTAGCAGAAGTAGCTGTATCAGTAGCTGGCTGTGTTATTCTGGGCAACTCATGTAACCCCTTCAAACCTCAATTTCTTCATCTGTAGTATGGGACAATATCCCCTGAACTGTCTAACCACAAAGCATGTGTTGAGGATCAAATGTGAAATTGCCTGTGAAAAATGCAAATGTGTAAATATTGATGGATTATAATGGAAATGATGATGATAATTTTTGGGTTGGGTTTGGCCACAGTGGCATGCCTTGATTTTAGCTTCAAAATCTTTGAATTTTCTTAAAAATTTGTTTGGAATCTATTGTATTTATCAGTCTGTTCTCCTCATGATTGGGTGGTTTGCTACTCTGTGTTTGTAAAGTAAAGCTGCCTTTATTTACCTCTCTAAAGCCTCAAGAGAGAACCCCCCCCCCAGCTCCTCTACACAATAAAAATCTTTTGCCTTGTCTTGGCAGCAGGCATGACAAAATGTTTTCAGAGATGCTATCTTATTTGATCCTGGCAACTCTGTAAAGGAGCCAGGGCAGGTTTTATTTCCCCAGCTAGAACTCTATGTCCACCCCACCTCATTTCCCAAGACTCAGATCCTTTCTCAGCTGTGTCTTTCCAGGCTAAAAAGCCCTAACATTTTTGGTTTGTCCTCTTAGGCAGATTCCTCCTAATCAGGGTGGTGGGTGTATACTTCCTGGGAAGGAGATTCTGTAAACGGCGACGTTTAGCAATTTGTCAGGAGGCCCTTGTGCTGATCCAAATCCCTCTGGCTGTAACTGTAGCCCCTGCTTACGATTCTGGTTCCACCTTCAGATGGGATTGGGAGCAGCATGTCTTCTGACGCCAAGATGGCGGCATCGACTCGCCGTCACAGATTGTCAGAGTGGGAAGGGGGCTGGAGACCAGCAGTCTGTGTTCTTGTTTTACAGATGGGCAACCTGAGGCCTGGCAGGAAGTGGCCCCTGAGTGGCAGGCTCCCAATTAGAGCCTGGCCTCCTGAGGTCCTGAAGGCTTTCATCACACCATTCCTTCCCCTCCCCCGTGCCGCTGTTGACTTCATCACTTACTCCCCAATCCACCAGAATCAGTGGCTAAGGATGTGGCAAGCTTTCGATGCCCATGGTATGGTATGGTACGGTAATATAGAAGCCAGGACTGTTTTTGTGCTGGAGAACCGTGAGATGACCCTTCTAAATTCCTAATAGTGTAGGGCCTCGAAATGAGGAAACCGAGGAGAGACGCCAAGTGAAGCATAGGTTAGTGGCTGGCACCCTCGGGGCTGAACAGCCTGCTTCCAGGGGATGCAGTGAAAAAGGGCTCTGATTTTTCACTTACTAACTGGAAGGCAAGTGATTCCCCCTATCTGGGTTTCCATGCTCTTGTCTGTGCAATAGGAACCAGAATCATGGGCTGTTCTGGAAGATTCGATACACTAATCTCTAATTTGGGTTGTGCCCCTCTCTAGCTCCCAGTTAGAGTTTGGGGTTTGGAGGAGATGGGCTTAGGAGACTAGCAGAGAAAGGCTTCTTAGTCATCAAATTGCTTTCAAAAACCAGACTTTTTTGAGTTATTTTCAATGAATTAGACACGAATTAGATTACCCTTGAAATCCAGAAAGGTATGAAAATCAAGGGAGAACATGCTAGGGGCAAAATACTTTTTTGGGTTCTGCCAGCTCGAGCTCCTGCAGAAAGTAAATCTATGCGAGATGCTTGACTGACCCTGGAGCCCTGCCGGCTTCCCCACCCATGGCAGCAGCTCAGCCAGCACGCGGGGAGAGCCCATGATTGCCTTCACCACAAACTCGCCACTCCTCAACCCTAGTCTGCCCAGAGTCTGGATGAATGAGGAGAAAGAGGGTCACACTGTACAGAAGGGTTTACCTTGCTTTTTTTCAATATACATTATGTCAACTCATCTAATTTCCAAACATTGGCTTATAATCCTTGTCAGTTAAGATGCACTTGTGTTCCTGACCAGGGGCTACAGGAATCTCAAAGCCTTTGGAATAGTTTCTCCCCCCGGGGTCAAGTAGGCATCGGGCCTTCCTGCTTTATTCAAGGTTATGTTAAGATGCATCTGCATCCCCTGTACACACACTCATTTTGCAAGGGGTGGCAAGAGGGTGGCAAGTGGACCTAATGTCAGTGCTGAGAGCAGAGGGGAGCCAGACTCACATTTACCATCAGATCCGGAAAGAAACCTATCTTCTGACTCAGAGTTGACCATTTGGTTTATTTGTGCCCTGCATCCTAGGTGTTAGCAGGGAGAATTTATGGAAAGAGGGTGCCTTGGCTGCATTGCATGCCTCTGAGTCTTGGCTTCGGCATGGTGGGCAGCAGGGACCATCCCTTCCAGTGCAGTTCCCGTCTGCCCTCATGCATGAATGAGCACATGAGATGAGGGAAGTACTTTTTCCTCTAAGACGTTCTCCAAACATCCCTTGGCTTTACCAGGACGTACAGATCATTGTGAAATGACTTAGACTCTGCTCCTCTTGCCTTCCTTAATCCTTCAGCCCCTTTGCGATTTGAATTGGTGGCATTGACGCCAGAAGGTTGACAAGGCGGGGTATTGCCCCCATCTCATGCTTGTAAGTAAACTCGCTTAAACAGTATTGGGGAGGAGGGAGACGGGGGAGAAAATATTTTTGAGGTTGTAAGAGAAAGCATCCATACTTGAGGGGTGATGTACTCACTTTGGGAAGAAACCTCATCTCCCCCAGGCCAGCTTCTGGGACTGTCCTGGGGAGTGGGGGTGTGTGTGGGGAAGCTAAGTTAAGGGTTTTGGATTTTGCTATAACAAAAACAATGCCTGCTTCTAAAGGAGTGAGGGCCATTTAAGGCCACCCAGTGCCTATAGGTGAGGGTTTGTAAACAAGCCTCAGTCAGAGAAGACAGAGGTTGATGGATAGCAGTGCATTAGGTACGGGTGGAATCTCGCACCCCTCCCCTTTCCCTTCCCCCACGGCTTCCACCCCTCTGGTGCACCCCGTTTGACACTAGTACCAATCTATGTGTCCCCCTCCAGTGACTTAAGGGGCATGAGATGGTGGGAGAGCCCTCATAGGAAATTTAACCCCAGGACCCCTTTCACCAGAGATGTGAGGCATTGTCTAAACACCCTGTCACGGGGAAGACCAGCCTCTGTTCTTTGAGCTAAGAAGTGCTAACAGATCACCACGTGGAAAGGGGATGAGAAATCTCGGTTATCTTGGCCTTGTTTCTTTTAAGCAGTTCTATCTCACTAAGGTTACCTCCCTGGTGAAAATGCTCGGTATGCCCATTGCCTGCTTCCTATTGATTTGCAGAAGGGGGGACGGTTCCCAGGCCACCCCCGAGACTATTGTACTAGTCTGCTCTTGTAACTAGTTGCTGCCTACTGGTCCAGAGAATGCAACAAGGTAAGCAGGGCTGGTAACAAAAAAAAAAAAGTGTTGGTTTCATTTGACTCTGGTGGTAGAGAGGGCAGAACTGATGTATGTCTGTGTAGACAAGCCTATTCTGCAAAGTTAAAAGGTAGATGGGGGTAGAAGAAGAAAGCTTTTGGAACTCAAAACTGAGTTCAGATCCTGTCCCCATGACTTAAAAAGCTGTATGTCTTTGTGCAAATGACTCTTCCCTGGGCCTGTTTCCTATTTAAATAGGGATAATAATGCCTACTTTGCATAGTGGTTGTGAAGATTAAAAATAATGTATGCAATGTGCCTGGAACATAGTAACTACTAAATAAATGATAATCATAATGAGCTTGATAAAAGTGGTTTGTAACGCGTGCCTCTACAGGCTGTCCTTGCCTATGCGTTATTGAGTAATTCAGTAAACAAATATTGTTGGATCTTTGATGTGAGAGACACATTTATTGAACTCAGGATTCACAACAGGGAGAGTAAGTAAAAAATCATGACAGGACCTCTGAACTAGACTTTCAGATGAAAACAATAAAGTCGACATAGGCTAAGCAGCAGTCGTTTGAGCAGAGGACTCCACTGCATCCTGTTTGAGAGCAAGGGTCAGCTGAAGGTTAGAGGCGGCTATGGGTTTTCCTCCCTGGACAAAGCTCAGATCAGCAGCTCCATTTGGGGGCCATTTGTTTCTGATAGGCATCATGTGCACGCCAATGGAATCTAAGTTTCCTGAGAGCAGGGACCGTGGAGTCACTGCTTACAGTTCAGTCGCTACTGATGGGCTGGAAAAGTTGCTTTGTGTATTGTTACAGTTAATGAATCAGGCACAGAGCCCCAGATGTAGCTGTATTTACAGGCTGGACATTCTGAGGTCTGTCCATCAAGTCAGAACCTTAATTAGAGAATTGGTGGGAATGCAAATTGAGATTTGCAAGGGGATCTGCAGGGGAAGTTGGACATTTTGTCTTCTAGGTTTTCTTTTTAAAAAGCAGATATCAAAAACAAACAAACAAACAAACAAAAAACAAAAGCAGATATCCAGAGAGGGGAGAAGGAAGGGGAGGGGAAGGACTGCCGGCTGTCACTCCGGGCCGCCTGTGCTCGGCTCTCTGAAGATCCTGGCTCCCAGGCCTCCCTCTGGCACTCACTTGCCGTGTGACCCAGGTGAGTGCCTACCTTTCTGAGCCTCAGTGTCCCGTTATGTAAGAGAAAGGGGTTGCTCAGGTCACTTCCAGGACAAACATTCTATGACTTATTTCCATGGCTCATGTTCATGAAGAGTGTGGTTTGGGGCAAGTTACCTATCTGCCTTTCCTACATATTCCGGGAAGCTGAGGCTTCTGGGTCATTTAATCTGCCACTCAGGGGATTTAATCTGCCACTTTTAAGTCAAGCCTTGGGTTGTTGACGATGCAACAAGGCCAGGAATTCATGAGCCTCTCACCTCTTACCTTAGGCTGCTCAATACAACGCAGTGAGCCAACATCCAAGGAACCCCCCAGGACTGGCCAGGGAGGAGCCAGTCTCTTGCATGGACATTCCAGGTCTGGGACCATCCAGTGCTCTAGCTCTGCTGGTAGCTTCTAGGGAAGCCACAATTCACTTCTTTTTTCCCTTCCACCCTCCCACTCCCTCCCACTCCCTCCCACTTGCTATCTGTGCCCATTCGCTGGGTGATCTTCTGTGTCTGTTTCTTGCCTTCTCTTGTCGTTTTTCTCCTCCAGGCTTCACCGGGATTTGATCTGAGGGACCTCTGATCAAAGAGAGAGGCACTCTGTCACTTGTGCCACCTCAGTTCCTGGTTTCTGGTGCATCTCGCCTTGACTCTCCCGTGTCTCTCTTTTGTTGTGTCATCACCTTGCTGCATGGTTCGCTGCGTGGGCCTGTCTCACCTGCAAGCCTTTTTTACCAAGAGGCCCCGGGGATCGAACCCAGGTCCTCCCATATGGTAGACGGATGCCCAAACACTTGAGCCAGATCCGCTTCCCACAATTCACTTCTAGTCCCAGGCTTCCTTCCATTTGAATGCAGATCTCTGAGTATGTAGGAATTCAAGAACCTGCTACCCTACCCTCACCCCTACAAAATCACTGGGAACTGATTAGCCAGAAAGACCTTATGGAAGAAAGTGTCTGCACAAAGTTTAATGCTTCCTTTTCATTCATTTATTCATTCTACAAATATCTATCACGAACCTACTATGGGCCAAGATCTGTGCTAAACTTTGACAATTCAATAGTGAACAAGAGACATGGAATTTACAATCTAGTTATGGAATTTACAATCTAGTATGGAGGCAGATATTAATAAAATACTCAAACACTCAAACTAATGAATGTGAAACTTCAAACTCAGAGAAGTGCTAAGAAGGAAAGGAAACTGTTCAATGAAGTATATGTGGTGGAGACTGCTGATTGCCTCCTCAAGACCCCCTCCAATCTACTCATTGAATTCCTGTTTGGTTGGTGGGAACAATGGGACCCACTGGAATATTATGTCTCCCAGTCTCCGTTGAAGATAGGAGTGGCCATTT
>JAQZBX010037534.1:0-23759 GCA_029593785.1 Cabassous unicinctus | reverse complement strand
TCCCGGCGTTCACATGACGTATAATTTTGCGGTACATTGTGATATGAATAGAACACTTTTAAAAAAAATATTTTTCCAGCAGAGGGTGTTGATCGTCACTCAGAAAAGTCTTGTATTTGCCGATTTCTCTATCCAGGCCGTCCATCTTTTCCTCTTCATATTCAGAGGATGTGCTCATTGGTGCTTCAAGATGGATGGCCAAAACTTCGGACAGGACCGTGCACCACTTGACCCTTATGAGTTCTCTGCCAGATGACTGGGGAATAGCCGAATTGGGTTTTATGTCCTTGCCCAGCCTCCAGATGTTTTTTCCCTCCTGGTGGTGGGTAGCCTCCTCTGGATGCCATTGGCAGAGAGTTGGAGGTTGGGGAATATGCATCGTTTTGGGGTCAGGGAGATTTTTTGTGAGCTGCCATCCTTGATTTTTGCTGTAAAAACAAATTTCCTTTGATTTCAAATGATTCCAACGATGTAGAATGTGACTTAACAGCAGTGATGTACATATGTGTAACTGCCTGAGAATCTCTCTATACAGTAGAAAATCACAAAGAATTATGAGACTAATCCGAGGTGCTTAAAAAAAAAAAAAAAAAAAAAAATACCCAGACCTTGGTCTCATTGGAGGAGAGCCTCATAAATTAATTCACAAAGTTCACCTCTAAATTAATGAAAAGTTGTCTCATTCAAATATTTTACATCTGAGAAAAACCTTTAGGTCCACCTCATCATTGTTCTCTCACTAAGTGTCATTAGACCTTTTCCATTAATTTTTAAAAAGTGTCCAGAATTCTTTGGTCCAACTTCCTTCAGCAGCGAGGAAATCCTGGAGGTCTTCTCATGTTTCAAGACTGTAGTTTTCAGAGAATCTAATTCAATGCATGAGATTTTCACGTAATGGGTACGTATCTTTACAGAAGTGCACTCATTCTTAGGAAAAGATGTATAATCAAAGGATATGAGTTATTAAGGGGTCATTTGCGATGTTTGCCAATGGCCAGGGATTTTCAAAATGATTTTTCTACTGAAAAGGCATCAAGTATGTGTACCAAAGATATCAACAGATTTTTCCTGAATAGAGTAAAATATCATAGGCTTATTGTAATGTTTTCTATCCCAGATTATCATTATTTTTTCAAAGCATGATTTCATTAAAGAAGACAAACTTAGGGAAATAAAAACATTCATATTGTAAGACACCACAGACCACAGTCATGCATCAACACACCACACTTTGATGGAACTTTTTACAGATTGCGAGATATTATCATCAGACTATGACCACTCTGCTCTGAACAGAGTGCATATTTGGCACACATTTCCCATTGTGTCCTATCATCAATATGTAAGGCTTGGTGTGGCTGTGCATGTTTTTCATGGCTTCTCATGTGTTTAATACTTCTTCCCCTTGATCCTCAATGGGACTCTTCCTTTACTCATAATACACCTAATTTGGATCTCAACCTCTAAATAGAATTAGGGATTCATGACCCTGATTCCAAGAAGACATCCTTTTGATATTCATTCTTGTGTGTTCTATTCAGCCTGGTCGTCCTCAGTTTAGGAGACTTCTATTCCAAAGATTCCCTCCCACCTGCCTCTCTGTCGGCCCCCACCCCAAAACAGGGGTGGTGGATGTGTTCAATTCACACCCTCAGGGTGCCCACATGGTGGAGGAGGGGTGAGCGAAAACGGAACAAGGCATTACCAGCGCCAACCGGTGGTCCCATTTTACTTGACCCGCATGGTCCAAGGCTTCCATCAGCCTCTGCCTGGAGACATTTTAGAAACAATGAGCTGCAGGCTAATTTAGCACCCCTCAAATGGGTTTTCCTTCCTTGGCTGTGTGCAGATTTATCTGAGGTCACATGGGTTGCTTAGACTGCCTCCTCATTGTGGTGAAAATGTTTCTAGGTTTTATGCTCATTTCCTCAGCAAAATTTGGCTGACTGAGATCTGAGGAGGGCCTTTTGCAAACAACGCGCTTTTCCCAGTAATCTCCTTAGGACTGAATACTAGTTTAACTGCCCTCCCTTCTGTAGCCGCCTCTGACACCTTGTAGTTATTTGCAATTACTTGCAAGTGCTTATGAGGTAACCTAATACCCATGGTAGCCCTTTCCTGGGGACACTGAAAAACAGCAGGAATCCATTCTTTGGATTGAGCAAAGATGGCTCTAATTACCTTGTACGTGATCTACGATGTCCCTCTGGACATTTTTCTCCATGTTCCTTCTCATTCAGTCACTCCCTCCACTGCCACCCTCACTTTTTGTTGGCTTGCTCTGATGCCTACGGAAAGAGTGTTGGGGTGATCAGGATTCTACAAGTTTCTTCACAGAAAAGAAACACCTTTGTTGAATTGTCCCAGGCGTTTGGAACAGGGAAATCATTTTACTTGTGCTCGTTCTCATTCCTAATCCTTAAGGAAACGAATCCATCTGGGTCCATACTATTTTCTCAGGGGTACAGTTTAAAAAGCATTTGAACTTCCGTCACACAGAAAATTAGGGTTTGATCGAGTCTTATCTCCGGAATTCTTTCCCATCGGTTGTGCAGAATTCCCAAATAAGATGTTGATAATCCAGAACTGATTATGCTGTAAATGAAAATAAATTCACAAAAACAGTAATTGATGTTGTTCTTACATATTATTTGGTCCAGTGATTTGGGCTGCAGTATACAAAAGAGAATTATATCATCATTGATATCAAAGATGTCAGAATGATTAGTAACATTTCAATGTTTCTTCCTGTACAGGGCATTACATACCATGGATCACCTAACATCTAACCCGGCCTTACACCTTCTGTCTCTCTATTTTTCTTTTGTAATGTATTTTTATTCTACTAGGTATCTATCATCAAGTGGTGCCCAACTGCAAAGTATCTCTTCACAGAATGGTTTACAATCTTAAGCCACATTTATGAATATCTCCCTGCTTTGAGCCTGGTCGTTGAGTTCTTGGGTATTCCTCAAGCTCATGTGTAGGAGATAAGTTTTCTAAAGCTAATGTTTCTCCTGAAACAAACTTCACCAAGAATTTAGTTGTTATTTTCATTTTATTTAGGTGATTATTAGAGCAGCATTTTGCAGAAAAATTCTTGCAGAAAATAAAGAATTTCCGTATATTCTGCACATACTTTCCTTATCATTTACCATTAAATTTCCTCTCATGTCCTAATTGATATTTTCTCGAAAGGGTCGATCCTGTATTGAATGCGGTGGATTGAATTCTCCTATTACTAATGTGCCACATTCTATTTCTCCCTTCAATAGTTCACCTTTTCCTTCATATAGTTTGAAGCATTGCTTTATCTGTGTGTGTGTGTGAGTGTATATAATGGCTCCTATATATACCCATATATATTTAATTGTGGACTTTGTCTTTCATTGACCGATTTATCAGTGCATAGTGTTTTCTTTTCCAAGGCAGCAGTGTTATTTTTAATTATACCTATCATGGATTACAGAAAAATCCTATAGAGTGAACAGCATCCCCGTTTCCTCCCCACCACAAGCATAGATTCCCTTCTCCTGAATATTTTCCATTCGTATGGTCACTTTGTTACAAGTGATCTACTTAGATTCTTACTGTTATAGGGTTAACTGTAATCCGTATACACGATGCCATTCCTATGCCCTTCTGAAACCCCTGGTGTCTTTGTAATTGTTACCTATTATGTCATCGTAGATTGTATATCACCAATCATAGGTGTCCTTTCCTTTTATGCACTTGAATTTTAGATATTTTAATATATGGAGTTTCAAACCAAAACACAATACATTATTACTGATATTTTTAATTAGCAAAATGGTTGACTTGATTAGACTTCCTAAATTGGTATGCATTTTGGCCAACTGTGGTGTGTCCTTTCATTTCTGTCAGGAGAACTGGCTTCAAATTGTAGGGCAGCAGAATTGGTGGAAAACTCCCACAGGATTTTCAGTTTGTTCTTTTGTTTTAATATTGGGATGCCCAATCAATCTTCCACTCATTTCCAAATATGTCTCACTAGATATAATATTACTAGAAGTGACTCCTTTTCTGTGAACCATGGAACTACTGCCTCTTAGTTTGCCATCTTAATGTTTGTCTTCATGATTTCTGTGGTGATATTGTTGCCTGAACTTATTGGGACACCCTTGGCAGAAACACATGACTTTAGTCTTGCAGCTTTCAGAACTCACTCCTTACCCATGGATTTTTACTGTGCCTTTCCTCTGTGTGCAGACCTGATGTTCTATGACTTTATGATCTATGTCGTTCTTGCTGTTTCTTGAGTGTGCAGGCACATGCCTTTCTTTACATCTGAGATTTTCCTGCCATTATATCTTTGAATATTCCTTGTTACCCTTTCTCTTTATTTTCTCTCTGTCTGTCCCCCCAAGCATATCTGTAATTCTTGATTTTAATGCGTATGTCCTTTCCACAGGTATAGAAGGGCATTCAGATTGCTGAGGTCCTAGTTCCCATTTCCACATGGAATGTTTTAACAACTAGGAAAGCCTGGCAGATCCATTTCCCTGCAGTGGTGTGTGCTCCTGCAAGTCCAGGACCCAGTAGCATAGGGAGCATAGTAAGGCAACAGCTGCCACCGAAAAGTAGCAGCACTGCCTGAGGAAAGACCCCCGCTTGGTTCCAGGAGGTGAGTGCTGTCAGTTTGGAGACACCAGTGATATTCCTGCAGGAAGGTTTGGCTGCATCATTTTGTGCAGGGTCCCCATGGACCTAAAGCATGCAGGCCTTTGTGGCACAGGTCCAAAGTGGGTTTCTTGGGTGATTTTAGAGAAGGGTCCATGTGGATGCTGTCAATAGTTTTGACCATGGTTCTGCCAGGTTCTCTAAGGAACCCAGGGGTTCAAGGAAGCCCTCACCCCAACAACACACCAGGTGTCTGGGAGCCCAGTGCTGTGTTTGCTACCGGTCCACCCCCGAGGATGTCTTTAAGAGGTCACTCCTTCTGAGCAGGCCTCACAGGTATGGAACATGATCCCCTCCCCAATCCTGGCCTGGGCCCTCCACTGCCTGGCAGAGCCGCCGGCCGCCCAGTCCCAAGTAAAGCAGAGGCTCTTGACGGCCAAGGGACATGCTGGAAACGGGTGGCCTGAATAGGACATGCCCATGGCGCTCCAGGCTTACCGGTCCCTCCTTTACACTCTCCTTTAAAATTGGTGATTTCTTTTCACGGGTGTCTCTTTCCTTTTTCTTTTTTATATTAAAGGACCTATTAACTGCATTTTTAGAAAAAATTCCTTTTAGGCTTTGGCTAGACCTCATGGCATGGGAAAATACTCAGGAAAATGGCTAGAAAGGTAATAAATATTACTGCTATTGTTGCCAGAAGCAGCCGCTATGTATAGAGGGGGAACCGGCAAGATTGTGAGGGAAGGCGTTTCTGTGTGAGATTTTGAGTTGGTTTCCGTTGGTTCTGTTATCTAAATAATTTAAATGCTTTAATAAGGATTGGTTTGATGAACACCAGCTCTTTCATGGCAGCAAACACCATGGATTCAACACTTGGACTCAGTTGATTCCTTTATTATTAAGTCTCTATGAAATTGATTTGAGGAAAAAATAGGGTGCATTGGGGAAATCCACACCATGGGAGATAGAGTCTCCCAGTTGCTAGTTACATTTTCTCAATGCTCTTGACTAGTTTTGTGCAACCGTTTCACTGTAAAACCAGGAATGATGCAGACTCCTGCTTAGGGTCCTTGTACCATGTTACCCTTGTTTACTTGGAACGTCCCAGCGTTCACATGACGTATAATTTTGCGGTACATTGTGATATGAATAGAACACTTTAATAAAAATTATTTTTCCCAGCAGAGGGTGTTGATCGTCACTCAGAAAAGTCTTGTATTTGCCGATTTCTCTATCCAGGCCGTCCATCTTTTCCTCTTCATATTCAGAGGATGTGCTCATTGGTGTTTCAAGATGGACGGCCAAACCTTCGGACAGGACCGTGCACCTCTTGACCCTTATGAGTTCTCTGCCTGACACTGGGGAATAGCTGAATTGGGTTTAGTGTCATTGTTCAGCCTCCAGATGTTTTTTCCCTCCTGGTGGTGGGTAGCCTCCTCTGGATGCCATTGGCAGAGAGTTGGAGGTTGGGGAATATGCATCGTTTTGGGGTCAGGGATATTTCTTGTGAGCTGCCATCCTTGATGTTTGCTGTAACAACAAATATCCTTTGATTTCAAATGATTCCAATGATGTAGAATGTGACTTAACAGCAGTGATGTACATATGTGTAACTGTCTGAGAATTTCTCTATACAGTAGAAAATCACAAAGAATTATGAGACTAATCCGAGATGCTTTCTGTAAAAAAAAAAAAAACACAAAACCCAGAGCTTGGTCTCATTGGAGGAGAGACTCATAATTTTCGCGTAACATGTATGTATCTTTACAGAAGTGCACTCATTCTTAGGAAAAGATTTATATTCAAAGGATATGAGTTATTAACGGGTCATTTGCGATGTTTGCCAATGGCCAGGGATTTTCAAAATGGTTTTTCTATTGGAAATGCATGAAGGATGTGTACCAAAAATATCATCAACAGATATTTCCTGAGTAGAGTAAAATATCATAGACTTATTGTAATTTTTTCTATCCCAAACTACCATTATTTTTCAAAGCATGATTTCATTATAGAAGATGAACTTAGGAAAAAAAAACAAAACATTCATATTGTGAGAATCCACAGGCAACAGCCATGCATCAACACACCACACCTTGATGGGCCTTTATACAGATTGTGAGATATTATCATCAGACTATGAACACTATTCTTGGAACAGAGTGCATATTTAGCACACATTTCCCATTGTCTCCTATCATCAATATGTAAGGCTTGGTGTGGCTGTGCATTTGTTTCATGGCTTCTCATGTGCTTAATACTTTCCCCCCTTAATCCTCAATGGGACTCTTTGTTTATCCATAGTACACCTAAATTTGGATCTCTCCCTCTAAATAGAATTAGGGATTCATGACTCTGATTCTAGGAAGACATCCTTTTGAAATTCATTTGTGTGTTCTATTCAGCCTGGTCATTGTCAGTTTAGGAAACTTCTATTCCAAAGATTCCCTCCCACCTGCCTCTCTGGCAGACCCCACCCCAAAACAGGGGCAGTGGATGTGTTGAATTCACACCCTCAGGGTCCCCACAAGGTGTAGGTGGGGTGAGCGGAATCAGGAAAATGGACTACCATCACCACCAAGTGGTCCCATTTTACTTGACCCACATAGTCCAAGGCTTCCATCAGCCTCTGCCTGGAGACATTTTAGAAACAAGGAGCTGCAGACTAATTTAGCATGCCTCGAATTGGTTTTCCTTCATTGCATATGTTCAGATTTATCTGAGGTCACATGGGTTGCTTAGACTGCCTCCTCACTGTGCTGAAAATGTTTCTAGTTTTAATGCTCATTTCTTCTGCAAAACTTGGCTGAGTGAGATCTGAGGAGGGCCTTTTGCAAACAAGGGGCTTTTCCCAGTAATCTCATTAGGATTGAATACTAGTTTAACTGCCCTCCCTTCTGTAGCTGCCTCTGACACCTTGTAGTTATTTGCAATTCCTTGTAAGTGCTTATGAGGTAGCCTAAGAGCCATGGTAGCCCAATTCTGGGGACACTGAAAAACAGCAGGAATCCATTCTTTGGATTGAGCAGTGAAGGCTCTAATGACCTTGTATATGATCTACGATGTCCATCTGGACATTTTTGTCCATGTTCCTTCTCATTCTGTCACTCCCTCACTGCTACACTCGCCTTTTGTTTGCTTGCTCTGATGCCTATGGAAAGAGTGGTTTGAGGATCAGGATTTTACAAGTTTCTTCACAGAAAAGAAACACCTGTGTTGAATTGTCCCAGGAGTTCAGGACAGGGACATCATTTTACTTGTGCTCATTCTCATGCTTCATCATTAACGAAAATAGTCAGTTCGTTACAATTGATATACTTAGATTCTTACTATTATAGGGTTAACTGTAGTCTGTATACACGTATACCAATCTTATGCCCTCCTGAAACTCCTGGGCTCTTTGTAATTGTTGCATATTTTGTCTTCATACATTGTGTGTCTCCAAGCATAAGTGACCTTTAATTTTATGCACTTGAATTTTAGAAATTTTAAAAATGCAGATGCATACCGAAACCCAATATATTATTACTCTTTTTTTAAAATAGAGAAATGATTGACTTTATGTTTCTTCATAAATTTGCATGTAATACAAGCCACCAATGAGTGTCCTTTCATTCACAGTGCGTTAGTTGAAAGAAGTAGTTTGATATTGATGGTAAGTGAAAAGAAGTATGTAACAGCCATTAAAGAAAAAATTGCTTAGTTTTCACAAATGAAGAAACCACTATATTCACAGAGTGTTAAGGAAAACCACAATTTTGACATTGATTTTAAATGAAAACAAGTGTGTAGCAGGCAATTAAACAAGAAACTTGCTTCGTTTTCAAAACTGAGTGAACCCCTACATTCCTAGAGCATTAAGAAAAACAGTGTTTTGACATTGATTGTCAGTGAAAACAAGTGTGTAGAAGGCATTGAAACATGTAATTAGCTTAGCTTTCAATACTGAAGAACGTCTTACAATCATAGAGGATTAGGTGAAATCAGTGCTTTAAATTTGGTGTTAAGGTGCAAACAAGTGCATAGCAGTGAACTAAACAAGTAACTTGCTTAGAATTCAAAAGTGAATAACCTACTGCCTTCACATAGCATTAGGGAACACCAATGTTTTGAATTTAGTTGTAAGATGCCCATAAGTGCATAGCTGCAAAATTAACAACAAACTTGCTTAGAATTCAAAATTGAATAACCTACTGCCTTCACAAGGAAATAGGGAAACCCAGTGTTTTGACATTGATTGTAACTGAAAACAGGAGTGTAGCAGGCAAATAAACAGGTCCTTGCTTAGTTTTCACAACTGAAGAATCTCCTGCATTCACAGAGCATTAGGTAAAACCACCATTTTGACATCGATTGTAAGCGAAATAAAGTGAATAGCAGCCAATGAAAAAGTATGTTGCTTTAGTATTCACAACTGAAGAAACTACTGCCATCTCAAGTATTAGTTAAAACAAGGATTTGACATTGATTGTAGGTGAAAACAAGGGTGTTGAAGGTGAGTAAACAAGTACCTTGCTTAGTTTTCCTAAGTGAAGATGCAAGTGCACTCACAGAATGTTATGTATCACCACTGCTTTGACATTGATTGTAAGTGAAAGCAATGGTGTAACAGGCAATTCAACAAGCTCCTGGCTTAGTTTTCAAAACTGATGAACTTATCACATTTCCAGAATATTAAGTAAAACCACCATTTTGACATTGCCTGTAAGGGAAAACAAGTGAATAGCAGCCCATTAAAGACGTAACTTGCTTAGTTTCCACAACTGAAAAAACTCGTGCATTCACAGAGCGTTAAGTTAAACCAGCATTTTGACGCTGATTGTAAGTGAAAACAAGTGTGAAACATGCAATTAAACAAGAAATTTGCTTAGTTTTCACAAATGAAGAACCTCCTACATTCAGAGGTATTAGTTAAAACCAGCATATTGACATTGATTGTAAATTCCAACAAGGGTGTAGCAGGGAAGTAAACCAGTAAATTGCTTAGAATATAAAAGTGCTGAACCTACTTCCTTTACAGAGCATTAGGTGAAACCAGTGTTTTGGCATTGAAAGTAAGTGAAAACAAATAAGTGACAGCAAATTATACAAGTAACTTGCTTAGAATTCAAAACTGAATAACCTTCTGCATTCACAGCGCATTAGGTAAAACAAGTGTTTTTACATTGATTGTATGTGAAAAGAAGAGTGCAGCAGGCAATTAAACTAGAAACGCATTTCATTTTCAAAACTGGAGAACCACCTACATTCACAGAGCATTAGGTGAAACCATTGTTTTGTCATTGATTTTAAGTGAGAACAAGTGCAAAGCAGCCAATTAAAGAAGGAACTAGCTTAGTTTTCACAACTGAAGAAACTACAGCATTCACAGAGCGTTAGGGAAAACCACCATTTTGACACTGATTGCAATTGAAACAGGTGAATAGCAGCCAATTAAGAAATAAATTGCTTAGCTTCCACAACTGAAGAACCTCTTGCATTCACAGAGCTCCAGTTAAACTTCTGTTTTGACATTGATCGTAAGTGAAAACAAGTGTGTAGCAGGTAATTAACCAAATAACTTGCTTAGTTTTCAAAACAGAATGAACTCCTTCATTCATAGAGCATTAAGTAAACCACTGGTTTGACTTTGGCCATAAGGTGCAAACAAGTGCATAGCAGCGAATCGAGCAAGTAACATACTTAGTTTTCCTAAGTGAAGAAACAACTGCACTCACAAAATGTTATGTTATCACCAGTGCTTTGACATTGATTGTAAGTGAAAACAAGTGTGTAGCAGGTACTTAAGCAAGCGATTTGCTTAGTTTTCAAAACTGAAGAACCTCCTACTTTCAGAGTGCATTAGGTCAAAGCAGTATTGTGATATTGATGGTAAGTGAAAAGAAGTGTGTAACAGCCATTAAAGAAACAAATTGCTTAGTTTTCACAAATGAATAAACCACTATATTCACAGAGTGTTTGGAAAAACCTCAGTTTTGACATTGGATGTAAGTGAAAACAAGTGTGTAGCAGGCAATTAAACAAGTGACTTGCTTAGTTTTCAAAACTGAATGAACTCCTCCATTCATAGATCATTAGGTAAACCAGTGTTTGACTTTGGTCATAAGGTGCCAAACAAGTGCACAGCAGTGAATTAAACAAGTAACTTGCTTAGAGTTCAATAGTGAATAACCTACTGCCTTTCACAGAGCATTAGGTAAAACCAGTGTTTTGACTTTGTTGTTAGGTGCCAACAAGGGCATAGCAGTGAATTAAACAAGAAACATGCTTAGAATTCAAAATTGAATAACCTACTGCCTTCACAAGGCATTAGGGAAACCCAGTGTTTTGACATTGATTATAACTGAAACAAGAGTGTAGCAGGCAAACAAAGAAGGTCCTTGCTTAGTTTTCACAACTGAAGAAACTCCTGCATTCACATAGTGTTAGGTAAAACCACCATTTTGACATCGACTGTAAGGGAAATAAAGTGAATAGCAGCCAATGAAAAAGTAAGTTGCTTAGTATTCATAACTGAAGAAACTACTGCCATCTCGAGTATTAGTTAAAACAAGGATTTTGACAGAGATTGTAAGTGAAAACAAGGGTGTAGAAGGCGAGTAAGCAAGTAACTTGCTTAGTTTTCCTAAGTGAAGATACAAGTGCATTCACAGAATGTTATGTATCACCACTGCTATGACATTGATTGTAAGTGAAAACATTTGTGTAACTGGCAATTAGACAAGCTCCTGGCTTAGTTTTCAAAACTGATGAACTTTCTGCATTCACAGAGTGTTTGGTAAAACCACCATTTTGATATTGATTGTAAGAGAAAACAAGTGAACAGCAGCCAATTAAGGAACTAAGTTGCTTAGTTTCCACAACTGAAGAAGCTCCTGCATTCACAGAGCGTTAAGTTAAACCAGCATTTTGACACAGATTGTAAATGAAAACAAATGTGAAACACGCAATTAAACAAGAAATTTGCTTAGTTTTCACAAATGAAGAACCTCCTACATTCAGAGGTATTAGTTAAAACCAGCATATTGACATTGGTTGTAAATTCCAACAAGTGCGTAGCAGCAAAGTAAAGCAGTAAATTGCTTAAAATATAAAAGTGCTGAACCACTGCCTTCACAGAGCATTAGGTGAAACCAGTGTTTTGGCATTGATTGTAAGTGAAAACAAATAAGTGACAGCAAATTATACAAGTAACTTGCTTAGAATTCAAAAGTGAATAACCTACTGCCTTCACAAGGCATTAGGGAAACCCAGTGTTTTGACATTGATTGTAACTGAAAACAAGAGTGTAGCAGGCAAACAAAGAAGTTACTTGTTGACTTTTCAGAACTGAAGAAACAACTGCATTCACAGAGCGTTAGGTAAAACCACCATTTTGACATTGACTATAAGTGAAATTAAGTGCATAGCAGCCAATGAAAAAGTAAGTTGCTTAGTATTCACAACAGAAGAAACTACTGCCATCTCAAGTATTAGTTAAAACAAGGATTTTGACAGAGATTGTATGTGAAAACAAGGGTGTAGAAGGTGAGTAAACAAGTAACTTGCTTAGTTTTCCTAAGTGAAGATACAAGTGCACTCACAGAATGTTATGTATGATTGTAATTGAAAACAAGTGCATGGCAGTCAGTGAAACAAGGATCTTGCATGGACTTCAAAACTGAAGTCCACACTGCATTCACAGATCGTTAGGTAAAGCCAGTGTTTTGTATTTGATAGTAAGTGAAAACAAGTGCATAGCAATGAAGCAAGCATTTTGATTAGTTTTCCAAACATAAGAAGATACTGCATTCACAGAGTGTTAGGTAAAACCAGTGTTTTGACATTGATTGTAATTGCAAACAATTGCATTGTAGTCAATGAAAGGAGGATATTGCTTACTTTTCAAATGCGAAGAAGATACTGCATTTACAGAGCAGTAGTTAAAAGCAGTGTTTTCTAATTGATTGTAAGTGAAAACAAGTGAATATCAGTCAATGAATCAAGGATCTTGCTTTGTTTTCAAAACAAAAGAGCATATTGCATTCACTGGGTGTTAGGGAAAACCAGTGATTTGTCATTGATCGCAAGGGAAGATAAGGTCATAGCAGTCAGTGAAACAATGATCTTGCTTTGGTTTCAAAACCAAAGAACACACTGCATTCACAGAGTGTTAGGTAAAACCAGAGTTTTGACATTGATTGTAATTGTAAACAAGAGCACAGCAGTCAATAAAAGAAGGATCTTGCTTCATTTTAAAAACTGACCAAAGATACTGCATTCACAGAGCTTTAGGTAAATCCAGTTTTTTTTACATTGATTGTGAATGAAAACAATAGCATAGCAGTCAATGAAACAAGGATCTAGCTTAGTTTTCAAACCTGAAGATCAAACTGCTTTCAAGGAGTGTTACTTAAAACAGTGTTTTCACATTGATTTTAATATTGTTTTTAAGTCAATATAAGTACATAGCAGTCAATAAAGCATGTATTTACCATAGTTTTCAAGATTAATCAAGAAACTGTTTATACAGTTCACTCAGTGAGTTCTGTGTTTTAACACTGATTGTGAGTCAATATAAATACATAATACTTAATATAGCATGTATTTTACATAGTTTTCAAATCTAATCTCTCATGTTTTCACAGTTTACTTAATGATTTCTTTGTTTAACACTGAGTGTAAGTCAATATATCTACATAGCACACAATAAACATATTTTACATAATTTTCAAAACCAATCATTGTGGAGTATTCAAAGTTTATGAAGATAGTTCTGTTTTAACATTGTTAGTCCATATGAGTACACATCTCTATAAAGCTTGTATATTACATAGTTTATGAAAGTAAACACTAAGCTGTTTTAACAGTTCACTAAGAGACTTTTTTGTTTTATCATTGACTGTTAGTCAATATATGTACAGAGCACTTAATAAAACATGCATTTTTAAAAGTTTTAATACTAATCAATTAGTTTTTTCACAGTTAACAAAGTGAGTTCTGTGTTTTAATATTGATTATAAGTCAATATAAAGAAATTGCACTCAATAAAGCATTATTTTACATAGTTTTCAATACTAATCACTATAGTGTTTTAAGTTTGTGAAATAATTTCTGTGTTTTAACATTGACTGTAAGTCAATATAAGTACATACTCTCAATAAAGCATGTATTTTACACAGTTTTCAAAACTAATCACTATAGTGTTTTCACAGTTTGCTATGCAAGTTTTCAGTTTTAATATTGATTCTAAGTCAATATAAGTACATGATACTAAATAATGCAGGTATTTTACAAAGTTGTCAAAACTAATCTGTTAGCGTTTTCACAGTTCACTAAGAGTTCTGTGTTTTAACAATGATTATAAGTCAATATAAATGCACACTGTTCAATAAAGTATGTATTTTACATAGTTTCCAAAACTAACCATTACAGTGTTTTCAGAGTTCATGAAGTGAGTTCTGTGTTTTAAGATTTTTTGTCAGCCCATAAAGGTACATTGCCATTAATAAATCATGTATTTTCATAGTTTACCTATCAAAGCACTATAAGAGCATAGCACTGAATAAAGTATATATTTTACACAGCTTTTAGAACTAATCAATAAAGTGATTTAAGAATTCACTAATTGAGTTTTGTATTTTATGTTATCATTGATTTTATATCTTTGTAATTATATAGCTGTGAACAAATCATGTATTTTACATAATTTTCAGAACTAATCAAGGTACTGTTTTCACAGTTCATTAAATGAGTTCTGTGATTTAGCTTTAATTGTAAGTAAATATAAGTACATAGCACATAATAAAGCATGTATTTTACATAATTTTCAAAATTATTCACTATAGTGTTTTCAGAGTTCATGGAGTGCTGTATTTCACATTTGTTTGTCAGTCCATATAAGTATATAGTAGTGAATAAAGCATCTATTTTACATATTTTCCAAGGTAAACACTACAGTGTTTTAAAAACTTGATAAATGTGTTTTGTGTTTTATCATTGATTGTAAATCAAGTTAAGTACATTGCCCTGTATGAAGCATGTATTTTACATAATTATCAAAAATAATCAGGAAAGTTTTTAAAGTTCTATAAGTGGGTTTTTTGTTTTAACTTTGACAGAGTCAATGTAAGCACATAACACACAATAAATCATGTAATTTCATAGCTTTCAAAACTAATCACTAAAGAGTTTTCACAGTTCAGGAAGTGAATTCAGTAAGTTATATTTTTTAACATTAGTTGTAAGTCAATATAACTAAATAGCACTCAATAAAGCATTTGTTTTACATAATTTTCAAAACTAATCACTACAGTGTTTTAACAGTTCTTTAATTGTGTTCTGTTTTAAAATTGAATGTAACTACTTAGTACTCAATAACACATGTATTTAATATATTTTGAAAATTAAGCACTATAGTGATTTCACAGTTTACTGAGTTCTGCACTTTAACATTGATTGAAAGCCCATATAAGTACATAGCAGTTTATTAAAATGTATTTTACATAGTTTTCAAAATGAATTAAAATACTGTTTTTACAGTTCAATGAGTTCTGTATTTGAAGAGTGATTTAAGTCAATATAAGTACATAGCACTCAATAAAGCATGTATTTTACATAGATTTCAAAACTAATCGCTGTAATGTTTTTACTGTACACTAAGTAATTTCTGTGTTCTAACTTTGTTTATACATCAATATAAATACATAGTACTGAAAAAAGAATATATTAACAGAATTTTCAAAACTAATCACTATAGTGATTACACAGTTCACTAGCTGAGTTCTGTGTTTAACAATGATTGTAAGCCCATTTAAGGACATAGCATTCAATAAAGCAAGTGTTTTACATTCTTATCAAAACTAATCACAGCAATGTTTTCATATTCCAGTAAGTGTATTCTGTGTTTTAACATTGAATGCAAGTCAATATAAATACATAGCAAACAATAATTATGTTTTTTATAGTTTTTAAAAATCAATCCCTATAATGTTTTCACAGTTCAGAATTCTGTGTTTTAACATTGTATTCAAGTCAGTATAAGTATATAGCAATCAATAAAGCATGTTATTTACATAATTTTCAAAACTAATCACTACAGTGTTTTCACAGTTCCCTAAGTGAGTTCTGTGTTTTAACATTCATTATAAGTCAATATAAATACATAGCAATCAAGAAAGCATGTATTTTACATAGTTTTTGAAACAAATCACTGTAGTGTTTTCACAGTTCACTAATGAGTTCTGTGTTTCATCATTGATTATAATCCAATATAAGTACATAGCACTCAATAAATCATGTATTTAACTGTTTTAAATACTAATCCCTATAGAGATTTCTCACTGCAATATGAGAGTTCTGAGTTTTAACATTGTTTAAAGTCAATATATAAGTTCATAGCACCTAATAAAGCATATATTTAACAGAATTTTCAAAACTAACCCCTTAGTGATTACACAGTTCACTAATGAGTTCTGTGATTTGCCATTGATTGTAAGTTAATCTAGCAGTCTGCAAAGCATGTATTTTATATAGTTTTCAAAACTAATCACTGTAGTGTTTTTAATACAAATTCTTAAAATTTATAATAGAACTTTAAAATAATCTTCTAATAAAATCAGCCTTAAGTATAAGGAATCTGGATTTCAATATCTTATACACTTCTAAATAAATACCCTTGATTTATAACCTTTGAAAATATTACAGTTTATGGTGACATGATGCAGACAAGTCAAACATTATTATAAGTGAAAATAAAACGTCAATTTAAAAACCAGCCTAAACCCACACTGAATTCAAATGACAGAAAATCAAAACACTAAATACACAGTAATTAAATATCTAGCATCTGTGATAACTGAATGCATGCTTAACAACAGACTTTCAACTTATAAAAAGTCCTTTAAAGATTCATTTAATCTAAATAAATAAGCAAAACACAAAGGGAAGTTCTGTGCCAGCCAGTAATAGGAAATTACTAGAAAGTAGTTTCTCCATTTTTCTTTCAAATGATCCTAACAAACAAAAATGAAATAATGATCACTTGTGGATAAATCATGAGTTTTAAAAAGAAATGCTGCCTATGATATAAAAACCCAAAGCAAGGTTTCCTCAATGCTAGACCACTGTACCTTAGATAAGGTTATGCCACTTTACTGACAGATGTAAACAAAAATCAGACATTTGTTAATTTAAGATATGATTGAATTTTTCTTACTGACCCCATAATAGGTCTAAATCAAGCCCATGATGTGAATTCACATTGAAACATCAGAATGCATGATCTTTTAATACTGTTACATATGGTGATTTAATTTTGCTTGCCAATTTAACAAAAACATCTAGAGTAGGAACTATATCTGATTTATCATTATATTTTGGTTCTTTGAACATGACAGGTGCTCAGTAAGTGTTTGCTGAATTGAGTTACATCCTGCACATCTTGGGCAGCACTGAACCTTCATGATGAACCTGACTGCCTGAGGCTTGGGGGACTCTGGAGGGGGGGGCCTCCAGGCCTGTGACTGACCTCTTAGAGTGGATCAGGTTCACTGCCACAGTTTCTCATTTGAGGACCAAGACTTCTAAAATTCATCTATTCCAAAGGTAAGCAGTCTTAGAAGATTTGTTCCTGCACATCTATAAGAGTTGTTAGGAGAACAAAAATAAACTGTTATTCTGTGTTGGGTATTTGCTCATGATAATTGCCTGTAACACACTCATACACACCTTTCACAAATGGAGAACAGAATCTGGAAATAATGCACAAAACCTAAATTACACAGCTCCCAAAGTTAACTAAAAGAGACACTGTAACCATAAGGTAACACCTCCTGAATATACACTAACTTATTGTGTGATGTTGGAAGCTTTGTCTTTGGACCAATAAAAAGAAACCAAAAGTGTCCTTTAACTATTACTTAACAGGATGGCTAAAGACAGCATGAGTACATGATTGCCTGGTTTGATTCTGCTCACTGCACCTCAATTCCCCAGGAGGATCTGAGGAGAAGGCTATGCTTTCCAAAGGCCATCCCTTCTGTCTGCAATGTTCAGACCAATACGTGCCTTACTACAGTTCCTCTGACTGCCATTTGATGCTGATGTTTCATTGCAGACATCCCTGCTTCCTTCTAATAGAGCTGAAACAAGAGCTGTCTACAAAGTTTCACATCTTCAATGCTCACTGCCATCATGGCTGTCCCTCTTGAATGCCACTAGGAGAGGTTGATCCAGTCTTTGAGGTCTGCCATTCCCTGCACTAACTTGGTGTAATAAAAGTCCATGTTGTCTGCCATATATGTACAAACAAGTGACTTTATGTCACCAATAGCTCAGTAAATGCAGTTCCTCCAACACTGAGGAAAACAGTTGCTAGGCACAGCAAGATCAGTAAAATGCAGGAACCACATCCAACTTCATCTTGATCAAAGCTATCTTCTATTTCTTGGAATCTCACTCTTCACTTAGATGGTTTCTGCTGCATTTGGGCAGAATGATTTCCTACACTATCATTCCTCTTCTTTAATATAGAGACTAAGCCTTCAGCAGGAACCACCTCTGCAATCTCTATCCTTTTTGCAAGATCATCAAGGGAAAGGCAGCTGTCAGTGGAAGGTGGAATCTCCTGTGGACTACAGGATGCCTCTTCTGGAGAAAGGTCCTGGGTCTCTTCATAAAGGGAAACTTCAGGCTCTTTCAAGCATCCTTCCAAAAGGTTTTTCAAATAATCTTCGGCTTCCTGACTGACTGGGTCATCCTCAGCTTTCTCGTCCTCTGGCGCCATCCATGCCTCTGGAAGCACTGCACTTACATCATGCATGTCATTATTTTCACAAAATGCCCTACCAGAGCCCTTTGCATTAGTGTGTCCCTGCAGTGATTTTCCATTCCTGCCTTGGAGATCATTCGATGTATTTTTCTTAAGGGTGTTTCTGGACAGTGCCTCAACATGAAATGACAACTGGAGTTCCTTTCTTACATTCTGGGAATATCTGCCCTCAGCAGCCAATGCAGGGGGTGTGTGGTCACAGCCTGGTGAAGTCAAGGGCTTGCTGAAAAGGAACACATCAGCATCCTTGACAATGACCTCTGTTTAGGGTGCATCTTCACAGGTCCCTGGCTCAGGAACCTCCAAGTAGTTGTCAGCCTCGCAGGTGTTTCGGAAGAGTCTGGCCCAGCCCTGCTTCCGGCCTTCTCTGGAGACTAGGCATGGAGCACTAGTGTGGCCCCAACACTGCCAAGCAGCTCCTCCCCGTGGTGCTTCCCTGCAGTTACAGGGTGGCTCAGGGCATCTGTTTGCTTCTTGATCTGATCACAGCAGGTACTGTGCTCCCTGATGGCTCCTTGATATTGGCTTTCTTTACTTGGTTCCATGTCAAGACAGGCTTCATTCTCTGACTCTGTGACTGTAACTCTTTTTTCTTTTGGATCTTCAGACATTATTAACTGCATAAAGCATTTCCTTCCTAGGGATTTTTCTATAACTGCTATCTTCTATTGGATGTGTTGTGCAAAATTTACTGGTCATTCAAAATCTTCACTATTAAATCCTTTTTCTGAATTCCTTAGAGATGTAACTGTATGTGGTTGCGCAATTTTCCATTTTGCTTCCCATTGTTTTTGAATGGCAGAAAGATTTTCAAGTAATTGCCCATGATATAATCATTCAAGCTGAATGAATTTTTTTGCTTTCTTATAGTCCTCCTCCTGGAAATAGGATTCTGCTATCTGGTGAAGGCAAAGGGGAAGTGCTCTAAAATCTGGCATTTCTCTCTGATTATTAGCATTTACTCCAACAGTCTCTTCATCACTAACGGCATGTATGACTGCTCTTACTATCTTCTCTTGCATTAAAGGTATAGTATCCCCTGAAGAAAGTCCTGGTGGTATCTTCTTAGCAGTGCTTTTTTTGCTTCTTGAACTTCTTTTAGCAGATTTTTTTTGTCTTTTCCCAAGAAGGTCTGTCCATCTTTGGTGCCATCACAAGGAGTGTTTTCTGAATTCTCACCTGAAGCCAACTCACAGCTTGATGTGCAGCTTTCATTATTGTTGAGACTGTCCTATTCCAACACCTGAGGTTTACCAATTGCACAGCTACTGCTGGTTAGATGCTCACACCCATCCCCATCAAGCCAATTTTCATTTTCATCTGATACAGAAAGTAAGCAGGTTACTATACTTTCCACACTGTCACAAGGATGACACCCATCTTGTGGTTCTATCTGCAAGTTATTTGTAAGAGTTTCACTTTCATCCATTACAGCATGTTTTGTTGAACCCTTCAAGTTTCACTAAAGTCCTTCCATGTTTAAAGTGATAAGAAAAAAAAAAAAAAACTAAAAAGCTACTTCATCTTCTCTATGTGGATTCTCAGTGATCTTGGTTTTCTCTTCTTTGGGTTGTTTTACTTGTCAGGAGTCATTCAGGTAGTAAGTTGTAGAAATGGAATTTGGAGCATGCACTTCATCATCGTCTCTGCATTTCCCCCCTTTTCACCTGGGAGCCAGAGGCAGGAGAAGGGCTACCACCAGCACTGCTCACTGACATGGTAGCTGATGAGCTGTCACAGCCAGGTCGGGTCTCCTGCCTCATGTCCCTGCCCCCATCTGCACTCCCTCCTTATGGGGCAGGCTGCACCAGTGGCCCATGAGTGCAAAGCCTATAGTGTTTTCAAAATTCCCAAAATGAGGTTGGTGTTTTAACATTCATTGTAGGTCAATACAAGTACAAAAACTCAATAAAGCAAGTATTTTGCATTGTTTTCAAAACTAATCAACATAGTGTTTTCACAGTTCAGTAAGTGAGTTTTATGTTTTAAATTTGAGTATAAGTCGATATACATACAGAGCACTCAACAGAGCCTGTATTTAACATAAATTACAAAACTAATCTCTGTAGTGTTTTCACAGTTCACTACATGATTGAACATTGATTGTAAGTCAATAAAACCAAATAGCACTCAATAAAGCATGTATTTTACAAATTTTTCAAAGCTAATCACTATCGTGTTTTGACAGTCTGATAAGTGACTTCTGTGTTTAAACATTGATTGTAATTTAGTACAAGTACATTGTCCTCAACAATGCATGTTTTTTACATAGTTTTCAAAACTAATCACTATAGTGTTTCCTCAGTTCACTAAGTGAATTTTGTGTTTTAACATTGATTTTAAGTCAATGTAAGTATAAAGCACTCAATAAAGCACATATTTTACAGTTTTCAAAAGTAATAGTGTGTTTTCACAGTTCATATATTGTGTTCTGACTTTTATATTCAGTATAAGTCAATATAAGTACATAGTACTCAATAAAACATGTATTTAATATAATTTTTAAAACAAATCTCTGTAGAGTTCTCACAGTTTAATAATTGTGTTTTGTGTTTTGTGATAATAGTAGGTCAATATAAGCACATAGCACTCAATAAGTCTTGTATTTTACATAGATTTCAATACGAATCAACATATTGTTTTCACACTTCACTAGGTGAGTTTTGTGTTGTAACATTGATTTCAAGTCAGTGTAAATACATAAGACTCAATAAAGTATGTATTTTACAGCATTTACTAGCCTAATCGTTATACTGTTTTCACAGATCTCTGAGTTCTATGTTTAAAAATTGATGATAAGTTCATAGCACTCAATAAAGCATGCATTTTATAAATTTTTCAGAACTATTCAAGACAGTATTTTCACTCTTTGCTAAATGAGTTCTGCATTTTAACATTGATGAAATTCAACATAAGTACAGAGCACTAAAGCATGTATTTTACATAGTTTTCAAAACTAATCACTATACTGACTTCACAGTTCACAAAGTGATTTCTGTGATTAACATTGATTGTAACTCATTATATGTACAAAACACTCGATAAAGCATAGATTTAACATAGTTTTAAAAAATAATCCCTATAGTGTATTCACAGTTCACTAAATAAGTTCTGTGTTATAACATTGATGGAGGGAGGCGGGTGTGGCTCAATGGATGGAGCTCCCATTTACCATATAGGAGGCCCCGGGTTCACTTCCCGGGGCCTCCTTGTGAGGGCAGGCTGGCTGGCCCACGCTGCACAGTGGGCTGATGCAGCGGGACCTCACAGCGAGGGGGAGATGAGCAGACACGGAGAGAGCACACAGCGAATGGACACAGCAAACACAAGCAGCAAGGAGGGGGGATAAATAAATAAAAATAATTTAAAAAACATAAACAAAAACATTGATGGTAACTCAATATAAGTACATAGCACTCAATAAATCATGTATTTAATATAGTTTCCAAAACTAATCACTATGGTGTTCTCACAGTTCAGTAAGTAAGTTCTGGGTTTTAACATTGATTTTAATTAAATATATGTATATAGCACTCAAAGAAGCATGTTTGTAATATAGTATACAAAACTAATCAATATAGTGTTTGTACAGCTCACTTATTGTACTCTGTGTTTTAACATTCAGCATAATCAAATATAAGTACATAACACTCAAAAAAGCATGCATTTAACCTAGTTTTCAAAACTAATCTTTAGTGTTTTCACAGTTCCCTAAGTGTGTTCTGTGTTTTAACATAATGGTAATTCAGTATAAGTACATAGCACTCAAAGGATATGTTTTACATAGTTTTGAAAAATAATCAGTATAGCGTTTGCACGGTTCACTAATTGAGTTCTGTGTTTTACTTGATTGTAATTAAATATAAGTACGTAGCAGTCATTAAAGCATGTATTTTACATAGATTTTAAAACAAATCACTATATTGTTTTCACAGGTGGCAAAGTGAGAATTTAAAAGGAAGTTGTAAGTAAATTTAAGTGCATAGCACTCAATAAATCATGTATTTTACATAGATTCAAAACTAAACAAGACTGTTTTCATGGTTCACTAAGTGAATTCTGTTCTTTAATATTGATTGTAAGTCAAATGAGTACATAGCACTCAATAAACCATGGATTTTACAAACTTTTCTAAACTAAACACTATTCTGCTTTCACAGTTCTCCTTGAGAGTTCTGTGTTTCAACATTGATTGTAATTTAATATAAGATCATCACACTCCATAAAGCATGTATTTTACATAGTTTTCAAAACTAATCAGTAGACAGTTTTCAGAGTTCAATAAGTATATTTTATGTTTTAACATTGATTTTAAGGCAATAGAGTTGCGTAGTATCCAATAAGCCTTGAATTTTACACACTATTCAAAGCTAATCACTATAGTGTTTTCATAGATCTCTAAGTGAGTTCTATGTTTTAACACTGTGTAGAAGTCAATATAATACATATTACTCAATAAATCATGTATTTAGCATAGTTTTCAAAAGTAATCACTGTATTGTTTCCACAGTTCGGTAAGTGTTTTTGTGTTTTAACATTGATTGTAAGTCACTAGAAGTGCATAGCACTCAATAAAGCATGCAGTTTATAGTTTTCAAAATTAATCACTATAGTGTTTTCATAATTCGCTAAGTGAGTTCTGATTTCAAACAAGTAAAACCCAATAAAATTACTGAACTCTCAATAACACACATATTTAAAATAGTTTTCAAATCTAAACACTGTAATATCTATACAGTTCAATAAGTGATTTCTGTGTTTTAAGTTTGATTTTAAGTCTATATAAGTACATAGAACTCAATAAAGCATGTATTTTATATATTTTCAAAATATATCACTAAATAATTTTCACAGATCACTAAGTAAGTTATATTTCTTAACATTGAGTATGAGTCAATATAGGTTCATAACAATCAATAAAGCATGTATTTAACATAGTTAACAAACTTAGAATTCACTAAGTGATTCTGTGTTTTAACATTAAGTATAAGTCAATATAAGTCCATAAGAAACAATAAATTTTGCGTTTTATATGGTTTAATAAACTAATCACTATTGTGCTTTCATATATCACTGAGCTCTGTTTAAACATTGATTGTAAGTCAATATATGTGGCGGCCATCAACAGAGGTGCTTAGCTCTCGTCAAGACCAAAAACGTGACAAGGTCCGTGGCTGGTCAAGGAGGGATCAAGGATACCTGACTTGCAGAGGAGAGCTAAGCACTTCAAGACTTGGAGCCTAATTTCACCCTGTTTATACTTTTACAAAGGCCATTTTTTGAGCTCCTTGAGAAATATGCCTCATTG
>JAQZBX010037533.1:0-23757 GCA_029593785.1 Cabassous unicinctus | reverse complement strand
TGTGTGTGTGTGTGTGTGTGTGTTTGACACTTTGTTCCTCTTATTCTATTTCCTTGCTGTTGTTTATGTTCCCTTGAAGGAAGAAAACTAGGGCCAAAGAAAGCAAAAGAGGTAAGGAAAGGTAATGGAAAATAGTAATAATAATAGTAAAAGTTAGAAGCAGAATCATATAAGACCTTGGAAAATGACTATTTAGCTCATGTAAGCAGTATAGAGTAATAGGAATAAAAAATTGGAGTACCAACAATGAAATGGGTAACTGAATAGAGAAAAAAATAAATAGAATGAATTAAAATGTAAGAATGATGAGGAGAGAGGAAAAGAGACTAGAAAAGAAAAAGAGAAATATGTTAATTAAAAAAAAGGAAACAGGATAGACAAGGTATAAATAAAAACCAAAAAAAAATTGAGGACTAAACAAAGAGAGGTGGAAGTAAGAACAACTATAAAAAGTGGAAGATAGAAATATGAAGGAAGGAAAAGAGCTAGCATTGGCAGACAAAATTGATGTACATAGAAAAGGGGAAATCAAGAAAGAGTAAACACAGCAAACAAGAATCAAGCCAGCAGCACTCCCACTCAGATGTTCCTTGTGAGAGACATGGTGTTCGCCCTTTTAAACCGGTACCATCTTCCGACTTCTCCTCTCGGTTCCTTGGTATGGTAGTTGTCCATCCTCAATTCCTTGTTAGTTGTCCTGGGTGAGTTCAATGAACTGGAGAGTAGGTGCTGCAACTCCATGGAAATTCAGGGCCCAGCTGGTACAAGGACAGCCCAAAGATTTAAGTCTCTTGGATGCATAACTACCAACTCTATTACTAATTATAGATTCAAATGGAAGTATCAAAAGAGCCATGTATTGGCAAAACACAAATGAATCAATTTCCTTCACAATGGAGAGCATAAATTCAAAAGTAGGGCTCAGCGGCAAGGCATCAAACTCCTGAGCTATCTGCCCTGACTATACTGTCTGGATGTCCCCAGAGTCCTCAGGAGCCCCACTATTTTGGGGTAGTATATACTTTGGCAGTCAATGAGATCCTGCTGAAACATGCATAAGTGTAACCTCTGGAATCACTTCCTGACTCACTTTTAAGCCTCTTAGCCATATAAACTCATTTGTCTTTACCTTTTCCCCCTTTTGGTCAAAGTCTTTCTCCAGTTGCATTGCTACTTGGTTCTTGGTAGTAATCCCTCAGTGTCAGGAAGGCTATTCCCAGGGAGTCATTTCCCACACTGGGGGGAAGGTTCATATGCTGAATTTGGCTTAAAGAGAGGCCACATTTGAGTAACAAGGAGGCATTCAGGAGGAAATGCTTAGTCAACCTATAATACTAAGCTTTTTCTATTTAAAGGTTCATAATTACAGTCATCAATATCAAGGACCCATTAATGGATGATCCTCCTTCACTAGTCATTGCCCCTATACCTAAGGGGTTCTTGCTGTTCTATTAGAGATTGTGGCAGAGCTCCCAATGATGGGTATTGGATTTTCTTTTCATTATTGTGTGCACCTCCACCCACTGTGAAAATGTCCCATGAACACTTGAACAAATTTATATGCCTTATGTGAGTGACCCAGGTGAAGCTCCTCCACTGTATCCCCCATCAGTGACACCCTCCACCAATGATCTTCCCCTGTCATAATTGTAACCGTTTTGTGATCTGAAACATGTTCAAAAATGAAGCCAACAAAATAACCACATACAATAAATAAGGAAATGAAATAATAATGATAGTTTCAAAAATAAATATAATACAAAAATCTTAAAAAAATAAAATTGGAATAATAAAAAATAATGAAAAAATGTCTTCATTACCTTACAGTAATGGACACAGGACATGGTAAATATTATCAAAAATTATTAAACTGTACTGTCTAAATTGTAAACTATATTGTAAATCATTGAGAATATTTAGATGCTATGTTTCACTATCTGTATAACAGTTATAACAATGTTAACATCCACACACAAAAAATGGTTTTAATATGGGGTGGGGAGTGGGGCGGGAGTTTGGGTATATGGGAGTCTCTAGTATTCTGTGAGTGACTTGGCTGTGACCTAAAACTTCTTTGAAAACTAAATGAAAAATTGAGACACACTGGAATGAGAGGAGGAAGGTGTCACGGTACACAGTGGACATCCAATAATGCACTGATAAGTGGAAAAATAATTAAAAATTTTTTTTTTGTTTTTTTTTTCTATTTTTTAAAAGTTCCAATCCATTAATTATATTTTATTTTTAGTTTTATTTTCCTGAGTTTCCTTGTATTTTATCTCTTGCATTTAAGCTTATCATTATTATTTCATTTTCCTATTAATTGTATTTGGTTATTATATGTGCTTTATCTTCAAGGAAGGTTTAGATCACAGAAGGGTTACAATGGGGGCTGCAGAGGATCATTGGTGGGGGGTGTATGGGGTGGGAGATTCATGGGAGTAAGTTCATCTGAATATACATGAAAGATATAAAATTGTTCAAAGGATCAACGGATAGGGCATGGTCACTGTGGGTAGATAATCACTCAATAAATGAGGGAATACTGAATTCTCAGCCTGGAGAGCTCTGCCACATTCTCCAAAGTAGCAGCATCAGTCCCCTGAGTGCAGGGACAGTGTCTGGCAAAAAGGGATGGCCCACAGATGGGTTCTTATTGGTGACTAGCCTTATGAGTCTTTGCTCTTGTAATTGAAACTTAGCCTACTGTTATGGGGTTCCTAAGGGTTGCCACCTGACAGCCTCCTTGTTGCTCAAATGTGGTCTCTTTCTAAGCCAAACTCAACATATGATTGCATTAAGTTTCCCCCAACATGGGTCATGACTCCTGGGGATGAGACTCCCTGGCAATGAGGGATTAATACCAAGTGCCAACTTGCAACATGACTGGAAAAAGACCTTGAATAAAAGGGGGAAAAGGTAAAGAGAAATGAGTTCATGTGGCTAAGAGACTTCAAAGTGTATTGGGAGGTCATCCCAGAGGTAATGCTTATGCACAACTGAATAGGATCTCATAAAACACCAAAGTGGATATCACTCCACAAAGAGGGGCTCCTGAGGGCTCTGGAGACACCCACATCTTATATAAGGGAGGGAAGCCCCAGATATTGATGCCTTATCAGTGGGCTATATTTGGAATCTGTGCTCCTGAGAGTGACACAGTTGGACTCAAATAATTCCTCCCTGCACATGTTCCATCAGTCCCTTCTATTCAAACCTATATGTGATGCTGGAGTGTGTAGGTGTACTTCCAGACACTGGAGCCTCTGGCCTGCCCATGTGCCAGCTGTGCCTGGAATCTCAGTGGAGCTGCAACTCCTATTCTACAGCTCAAAGGACTCACCCAAGTCACATGGTAAGGAGACCATGATGGACAATGGCCATCCCAGAGAATTTAGAGAGTCTGCAGCCGCAGGCAGGATAATCCCATCCACTGAATCCATGGGATATAAGACCACTCTCATTTGGAGGTTGAGTTTACATCACCATCCCAGTCCCCTCAAGATTGGGGGAAGAGCTATGGACTAGAGTGGACATAATGGTATTCTGTTGTAGACATACTGTGATTCAACAATGGAAGTAATTATAACTGTGAGGTGGAGCCAGTGGCCACTAGATGCTTCTAGGGCAGGGAGGGCAAGGGCAGTTTTAATACAGAGGCTTTTCCAGACTTGGGGGTTGTCCTGAGTGATTTTGCAACGATGGATATAGGCCATTTTACATCAGCATATACCATGCAGTACTGTGTGGGAGAGAGTGTGGTCTATGATGTGAACTGTGGTCTATGCTTATTAGCAAAGCCCTAGGATGTGTATATCCATTGCAGGTGATGTGCCACACTAATGAAAAATGTTTAAGTGGGATGTTATGGGATGTCTGGGAGGTGGGGAACATGGGAATCCCTATGATTTTTGTGTAACATTTATGTAATCTAAGCATCTTTTAAAATATATATAAAAAATAACATTTATGTCAGCGAATGCACATATATGCATATATATTTATATATCATTTTACAAATATTGTTTTTTTTGTTAAAATTTTTGATTTTTACCCACAATAAAAATAAATAAACTAAGAAAGGAAAAGAAAAGGAAAAAGAAAAATTTTTTGACAGTATGCCTTTCATCACTGTAGAATCTTTTACGTACAGTGTTTCACATGTACAGTGAAATTTTCTTCTGTTTATTCCCCCAGTGTATTACTTTTTTTGTTTTGTCTTCAAAGAAGTTTTAGGTTGCAGGAAAGTGACATACAGAACAAAGGAGATTCCCATATACCCAACATCCTCTTCCCTTTCCCTTTTCCCCTTTTAATAACATTTTATATGTAGCTGGTACATTTGTTGCAACTGATGTACAAATATTGAAACATACTTACAAATCATTGTCAAAATTTACATTATGGTTCACATTTTGTACCATACACTTTTACAAACTTTGATGAAATCTAACATGGCCTGTTTCCATCATTGCTGGATCATGTAGAACATTTCAAACATCCCCCAAATTACCCATGTTCCATGTATTCTATTCCTTCTTTCCCCTTCCCATGAGGCCCACAGCAACCACCAGTCTTCACTCCCTGAAGAACAAGATTCGTAGTAAGCTTGCAACAACATTGAGAGCTTGACATACTGGTCTCTCCTCCTCTATTAGGCCCTGCCTATGCTCTTGATAGACTCTCACCTTTCTATTTGAGACCATAGCAGGACTCCACACGATGGTAGTCCAACACCTTCCCATTCATTATGTGGATTGCCACCCACTGATACAGCACACTATGACAAGATGAACACTCACACGCTCCCTAGAAACCTCCCCAAGTGTACCCTGTCCTAAAAGCCCCCCACATACAACACACTAAACCAATAACCTTCCCCTACCATATTGACAAAAAACATTCCAACTTTGTAGGTTCAACCACATACCTGCAAATCCCCAGTGTTCACCTGCTCCCTTGCCCAACATTTCCCCAATTCTATGGACAGTCCAACTTACCCTCTCCACCCTAGCCCCCTGACAAACCAGCACCACCCAACCCAATATCTTTGTACCACTGTCATGCCCCACCACTGCACAAGTACACACTTCCAACTTATCATAGATTCTGTCCATATGGGCATTGGTTCACAACTTTCTTTGGCATTTGATACTGTGAATAGAAGATGCCTCAGAAAAAGTCTATCTGAATTCATTCTGTTTGGAGTATTTTTCTCTTTTTGTCTATGGCTATTATGGTCTTTCATAAAATTGGGGAAATTTTTGGCCAGTATTTCCTTGGGCAGTCTTTCTGCCCCTTTCTCCTTCTCTTCTCCTTATGGAATGCCTAAAACACATACTTTGGTGCACTTCATGCTATCACTTAATTCCAATACCTCTGCTTATTTTTTCCAATCTTTTCTCTATTTGATCTTCTGTCTTTTTCAATTTCACCTACTCTGTTTCCCAATTCACTATTTCTTTCTGTCATTTCAAATCTCTTGCTGTATGCCTCTAATGTATTTTTCATGTCATCCATTGTTTCTTTCATTCCCATACATTTTGTTTAATTTATTTTTTTGTGCTCATCCAGTGTTTTCTTAATGTCCTTTATCTCTTTATCTATATTTTCCTTAATCTTCTTAAACTGATTTAGGAGATTTGCCTGAACTTCATTTATTATATGTCTCAAATCCTGTGTTTCACTGACATTTTGATTTGTTCCTTTGGCTGGGTTATATTTTCCTGTTTCTTAGTTTGGCTTATAATTTTTTGCTAATGTATAGGTATCTGATTGCAATAATGAGGTTACTTTGATAAGCAGTTTCTTTATCTTGCCTAGGCCTTTAGTGGGTTGTTTTGTGATACCACGCTTTTTTGATTTTTGGTTCAACTAATTCTATTGTTTTAAAATTTGTCCTGTTTAACTGCTTAAAATAAGGCCAGGGTCCCACTAATGGTGAGCAGACCAGGTTCCAAGGACCTTGATGACAGTAGAGTCACCAAATAGCCTTTTTTTAATTTTTATTCCCTGAGGTGAACTTTCTTGGCCTGTCACTAGATGGTGGTCTTCAGCCATCCTCACTGCTCAATTCCAGGAGGGAATATGTTTTCTGTAACCATGCTTGGGTGGGCAGTGCTGAAGCAATTACTGAGAAAGATCCTACTTGGGTGGGCTTCTCTGATCCATGCCTGACCATTCAAACTTGCTAACATTCTCCACCCTTGGTACAAATTCCCTTTTCTCAAGGAGAGTTCTGCTCCTTCTAACTGGGCAGCAACCTCTCTTTGTCAGTAAGGAACCTTTCTCTTTGAGAAAGCAGGGTATCCTTAGCACTCTTCTGTTCCTGGGTGGAGACAATGATGTGGATCCACCTGCCCAGGAAGTGTGGAAATGGTGGGATCCAGCAGACCAAATTTTCTGTCCAAATGTGGTATCACCACTTGGATGATTCCCTCCTTCTGCCCTTTCCTGGGGAAGTGGATCCCTGAAGCCCTCTCAGCCTGTAGCCACACATCTGCATCAGAGGATCCAAAAGTCTTGGCTCCAAGGGTAGAGTTTGGGTGCCAGCAGCAGCAGCTTCCCTGGTTTCTTACAGATCCTCATCACAGAGTCTCCTTCTCTTTACCCCTCTCTATTCTGGGTGCTGCTGAGTACTCCCCTAGTCTCCTGAGCCCTAGAACAGTTATTCTGGACAGCTTCTGCCTGCTTTCTAGCTCTTTTCCTGGGAAAGAAGTGAACTCTGCAACTCTCTAAGACTCCATCTTCTTCGAAGTTCTGCATCACTGTTTTAATCAAAGGGAAAAAAATCATCAGTAGCAGGGAAGGGATGAAAACCATTTTTCTGCAGTGATAAATGAGAGCAACCTAATCATTGGAGGAACCCGAAATGAGGGAGAATATTTTTTTCTTTGCAACAAGGAGAACTTTCTAGTCTTTGCAAATATCTCTTTCATTAAGGAAGCAGAAGTAACAATACATATAAAAAGAAGAGCTTACCTGACAAAAAGCCAACAACAACAAACTTTCAGTGGCATCCAGAGAGAGTAGTTCATTAAGTTATAATGCAAAGCCCCAATTGTAAAGACAAATTGATTTACACCATGCTGACATAAACTTGTAATATTCAGAATCACATTGGTTTGATATTAAAAAAACCACAATATAATGTGACATCTCTTGTATAGTGGAACTTTAAATTAATACACATACCACATACAGTCATGTGCATACTATTTGGTTAATGCAAAGTTGATACAATCATACACATAGAATTATTTGGTAATTTTGATTTTTGCCTCCAATATTAGCTAAGGTAACAAATGTTAATTTTAAATTCTACATGTGAGAATAGCTTATTTTACCAATCCATCTATTTAAGTTTCCTAGGTTGTTCAAGCAAATGCAAATTCCATGGCTTGGCTTAATCAGTGGGAATTTATTTCCTTACATTTTGAGGCTAAAAGAAAGTCTAAATCAAGTCATCATCAACTTGATGTTTCCTCACTGAAGACTGGGGTGTTCTAAGACTGTCTGCCATGGATTCTGGGGCCCATAGCTTGTCAGATGGCAGGGCACATACTTGCCTCTTCTCATCTCTCCCTTCTCTTCTGGGACCAGCTTTTGCTTCCTGTGGCTTTCTCTTTCTCATGTCTGAATTCATTCCACTTATAAAGGACTCCAGAATATTGTTAATAACTATCCTGATTGTTATGGTTCAAAGACACCTTAAGTGAAGTAATCTTATGAAAAGGTCCTTCTTACAATGGCTTCACAGCCAAGGCAATGGATTAGATTTAATTGCATGTTTGTCTAGGGTTCATACAAGTTCAAACCACCACAACTTATTTTCCTTCTAAGTACTGGAGAGCCAATATTAAGGTAGCATATTTTATCTGATGAGTATTTTGTTTGGAGCCATAGACACGCAACCATCTTTATCAACTTTCTAAGAGCTGAAATGCTTTTCTGATAATATGTGCAAGGTCTTTGCTTCAAATTTTATCTGTTTATTTGAGAGGAAATATAATACCTACCATACTCTGAAAATCTTTAGCACTGACCTATCTGCATCCACCCACTGCTATGAGTGGCTGAGAAGGAACAGATTTAGCAGCTAGTCCTATGGCTAATCATTTCAATCTTGAGGATACAACATGTAGGGAGAAATAATGAGGTCTAAACTTTATTGCAACTATTCTAATGAGATTTCCTGATTGTGATTTCTAGTTTAAAGATAAATGAAATTCTCATCTATGGAATGTATTTAGGAGTCTTTCTTTGGCTTATTGGAAACATATTGCCCATACACGTATATGATCTGCTAATACATGTCATTTCTAGCTATAAAATTACTGTAGTATAAAATGGAAATGTTTCCTGATCATAAGCAACTAACTCTTTGTAAGATAATGTCTCTCATATATGATTCGGGACCTTATTTGTTTATTCTGGTCCATGGTCCATATTTATATGGTAAGGAAGACCTGGGCATCTGCACTGGTGTTTGTAGACTTCAGGCTCTGCCTGTGTCTCACATTAGCCTGTATCCTTTTAACTTCTAGTGAAATTTGATATGAGCAAACATTCTGTGAGTCTTTTTTTTTTAGGAAAAATGTCTGAGTTTATTGCAAGAGTTCTTAAGATAAAATGTAGGAAAAGTAATCCATTCATTGGGTTTGGAAAAACATGGTTTAAATACCAAATGATGGGCATATCATACATATTATACATGTTTATATGGAGTTGAGAATAAGTGTTGTGATTTTAACTGTATTTAGTAGGCCAATAAGGCATAACAAAAAAATTATCCAGAATGAAGTTGTAGGGAAAACCAATATTTCCTACAATAAAGATAAAACTGACAGAGCAATTTAAAATGCATAACACTCTTCTAAATATTATTTAACACGGACCTCCTAATAGTTTCACTGTGCTAGTCATTTGAAATGCCCTAAGTAAAAAGTCACCAGCAATATACAACAAAAGATATATTTAAAAATTAATTTAATGCTTGGCTAAAGCTTAATTACATATACAATTATCAAACAATAGTCCTTAATTTCCAAAAAGTTACTCTTTTGAAAATCACAGAATCAGAAAACATAAACTTTCAAAGAAGCTCTCCGAATATTTACAATGTAGTTTAACATTTTAGGAGACTAAGGATATTTAATTACCTGGGTGTGGCTAATCAGCAAGATGTATCTTTTATTGCATATATAACTCACATGTGTGGGATTTAAAATATAACAGACTACCAAAATACAAACACAGGTATCTGTAAGCTGCTCAGGGAGTAAAATCATGAATGAAATAGGACAGTCAGCCCAAACCAAACAGTTAAGTTGTGGTTTTCTTATTTTTAAAAATTAAACTTCTATGCTCCATTTAAAACTATGATGCATATATTACTTAGAGTTAACATAAAACCCACATTTGAAAGTAATGCTTATTCAAGGAAGAAAGGTCCACATTCACCCAATGACCACCGCTCTCAATACTCAATTTTAAGACAGCACAGCTACAGTGATAGCAGCTGCTAACCAAAAGGTGTGGAACATTTTAATCACTTGCCAGGCACATTTGAAGCTGTGTCTCTTTAATTCAAAATCTGAATTCATAAGTATAAACATGGAGGATATTTATCTTAACTTACAGTATATGAGAAATTTATCAGAAAGAATTCCATCTCACAACTAGGTTGCATCTGTACTGAAGGTAGAACCATTTCTTTAATTAAAAGGTATAGGACTGACAGACCGAAGATGGCTACACTCCTCCAGAAACTGCTGGAAGGTAGGCACATTTACCTGTTGGAAGGGAAGCTGAAGGACCACAGGGCCAATTGGAGAGGGCACCTAGAGAGGAGGAAACCAGGTGGCCAGGGGAGATGGAAGCCAAAGTAGATATGGCAGGCAAGCCAGTGCCCAGGCAGCTCAGAGATGGAAGCCAGGGAAATGATTTGGCTGAAAGTCCAGAGTTCAGCTGCCTCTGAGAATGAGTTAAGCTACTAGAAAACCAAGGGTGCATCCCAGTGCCCATTATTGTCTCTTGATGCAGGAGCTGCATGGAAAGCAGGTGTGGGAAACAAAACTCAGCTGGCTCATAGAGGAGTAGGGGGGAGGAAAGATAGGACAGGCAGACTGGATCTCACCTGGTTCTGGGAAAAAGTAGAGATACCAGAAGGTACTGAAGCAGCTCCAGCAAGAAGGAGGGAAGAGCTGATCAGGGAGCTGCCACACCCATCCACTGTGTGAGTGAGTTGAACTGGGTCAGTGAGGGTGTGGGCTCACAGGCATCCAACAGCCCAGGTGAGAGGGGAGCTGGGAGAGGCAGCTGGTTAGCTGCCTCATGGCCAACTGACATGAGGGACATGGGACAGGGAGAGGCAGCCTTTGAGCCATCCGATGCACAACTCACCTGAGGGAAAGAAGGGTGGGGAAAGGCACCAGTGAGCTGTCAAATGCCCAACCAGACCTGAAGAGTGATCCAGCAGGTTGTCAGGCACCCAGCCTGCTCACTGGGGGAGGAGGAAACTGTAAGACAAGCAGCTTCATTACAGGGAACTTAGACTGAGATTGTTCTTTAGATGATATTATTTTTATTTTATTTTATTTTTTATCATCTGAATACCTTACCAGAAGAGGGCAGGCCACAGGGTGATTAATTGGTGAACACCAACTGCCTAACAAGGGTCCTAGTGGTCTGCAAGGGAAGCCCATTTTTTGATGTTTTTTTTATTCTTCATTTCTTTTTTCTCTTTTTTTCTCCATAATTTCTTTATTTTTTCTCTTTCTTTCATTTTTTCCCATTTCATTGCTATTTGTTTGTTCCACCTTCTCTTGTTTGTTCTGCATTTATGTTCTTCTCATCTTTCTGGTCTTTTTTATTATCTTATTTTTCCTTATTTTTTTTCCTCCTCTTTTTTTTCTTATTTATTTTATTTATGATTTTTCACTCATATTATTTATTTTTTTTACTGGCTTTCTGATGGTTTCTTTTCCATCCTTTTATTCTTATTATTATATTTCTCTTCTTTTTCTTTCCTTTTTATGTTTGTAATATTTTTTCAGAGGAACATGTACAACTACAAGTATGTAGAATATGTGGAAACAAGTGTCAAAGAGGACACTTAACACTTACAAAAAAATGAAATAAAACCCTTGAGTACAAATAGAAGATAATCAAATTAATAAGCATATCAACATAAGCAGAAGCCTTGACACCAGCAAAAAAATTATAAGCCATACTGAGAAACAGTCTAATGAATAAACTAAAATGCAGGAAGAGGTGCAGAATGCAGAATGTAGAACAACTAATGAATGATATCATATATATAATGAATCCACTTAATGAAGTGAAGGAAGAGATAAAGGATATTAAGAAAACACTGGAGGAATATAGAGAAGAAATCACAAACATACATAAAAAGATAAAATATCTAGTGTGATGAAAGACACAGTATAAGAAATTAAAAATATGTTGAAAGCACATAACAGCAGGTATATAAAGGCCAAGAAAATGAGTGATGTTGAAGACAGGCCATCTGAAATCCAACACATAGTTGAACAAATAGAATAAAAAATAAAAATAATGAAGCCAGGACTCAGTGAAATGAATAACAACTTGAAATATACAAACATGTGCATTGGAGTCATCTTGGAGGGATAAGAGAAAGAAAAGGGAGCAGTGGGAATATTCAAGGACATAATGGTTGAGAATTACCTAATGCTTATGAGGGAAATGGGTGTACATGTCTGGGAATCACCACACATTCAAACAAATATGAAACTTAATGGGTCTCCCCAGAGACACATACTTATCAGATTGTCAAACACTCAAGATGATGAGAGAACTCTGAAAACAGCAAAAAAAAAAAATCTATTATATAAGGGAATTGCAGTAAGATTAAGTGATTTTTTATCAATGCAACCCAAACAGTAAAAATCTTAACAGGCCTACCCTGAGACATATGCTTATCAAATTGTCCAATGCTCAAGACAAAGAGAGAATACTGAAAGCAGCAAGAGAAAAGCGATCCATCACATACAAAGGAAGCTTGATAAGATTAGAGCTGATTTCTCACCTGAAACCATGGTGGCAAGAAGGCAGTGGTATGAAACAGATAACGTGCCAAAAAAGAAAAACTGCCAGCCAAGAATTCTGTACCCAACAAAGATGGACTTCAAAAAATAAGGGAAAGTTTGAAATATTCACAAATAAACAGAAATTGAGAGAGTTTGTCAGTAAGAGTTCTGTGCTTCATGAAATGAGAAGGGGAGTTCTATAGGTTGTAAAGAAAAAAAAAACAAGACAGAAAGGGCTTAAGAAGAATGTAAAAATAATTATTAGTAAGAATAACTAAAAAAAAGAAAAAGAAAAACAAAATATGACTCTCCACCTAAGGAAAAACTGGCTGATATAAGGATTGACTTGGCAGTAAGAACATTGAATGCCAATAAATTAAACTGTACAAAGAAAAGACACAGATTGGCAGAATGGATAAGGAAATATGACTCATCTATACGCTGTCTACAAGAAAATCACCTTAGATCCAGTGACACAAGGAAGTGGCAAGTGAAAGTTTGGAAAATAAATTTAAATACAAACAATAACCAAAAGAGGGCAGGAGTAGCTATACTAATATTGGACAAATTAGACATTAAATGCAAAACTATTATAGGAGATAAAGAAAAACATATATATTGGTAAAAGGGGTAATCTATGAATAAAAAAGAATTGTCATAAATATTTATGTACCTAAACAGGGTACCCCAAAATACATGAAACAAACAATGGCAAAAATAAGGGGAGAAATAGATCCTTTTATAATCATAGTGGGGAACTTTAATACACCAGTATTATAATTAGACATAATGTCTCGAAAGAGAGTCTGTAGAGAAACAGGTACCTTGAATAATAGATTAGAAAAACCAGAATGCATAGAAATATAATGAATATTAAACACATTCTTAAGGGCACATTGATCATTCTCCAGGATAGACCAAATGCTCAGTCACAGAACAAGTCTCAACAAATGTAGAAAGATTTGAATTATACAATGAAATTTATCTGACCACAATAGAATGAAGTAGGAAATTAATGAGCAGTAGAGAACTAGAATAGGAAGATATATATGGAAGTTAACACAATCTTAAACAATCAATGGGTCAAGGAGGAAATTGCAAAAAGAAATATATAACTACCTTAAATCAAATAAATTGAGAATACAACATATCAAAACTTATGGAATGCAGTTAAAGCAGTGCTAACAGGGAAATCTATAGCCCTAAAATGTCTATATTGAAGAAGAAATAACTACATTTAAAGACATAATTGTATACATCTAGAAATTAGAAGAGGAACAGCAAATTAATCCAAAACAAGAATAAAGAAAGAAAGTTTAGAGCAGAGCTAAATGAATTTGAGACTAAAATAAGACTAGAAAAAAAATTAACAAAATCAAAAGATGGTTCTTTGAGAAAACTAATAAAATTGACAAAATCTTAGCCAAACTAACAAAGGAAAAAGAGGGAAAATGCAAGAAGGCTTAAAAAATGATAGAGGGGCTATCAATACTGATTCCACAGAAATAAAGATCACCATAAAAGGATACTTTGCAAAATTATGTGCCAACAAGGTGAATAACTTAAATGAAATAGACATATTTTTGGAAACACACAAGCAGCCTACATTGCTGAAAGAAGAAATAAAAGAGCTCGATAGAACAATCACAAGTAGTGAGATTGAATTAGTCATAAAAAAACATCCAAACCAAAAAGAGCCAGAACCAGATGGCTTCACAGGTGAATTCTACCAATTATTCTGGAATGTCTAACACCAATCCTGTTTAAACTTTTCCAGAAAATAGAAGTGGAGGGACATTACCTAATTCATTCAATGTTGCCAAAATTACTCTTATACCAAAGCCACATAAACTCCCAAAAGAAAAGAAACCTGCACATAAATCACTCTAATGAGCTTAAATGCTAAAATGTACAACAAATTAGTTGCTAATCATATTGAACAACACATCAAATGAATTATACACAAGATTAAGTCTGTTTTATTCTAGGTATGCAAGGATGATTCAAGCTAAGAAAATAAAACAATGTAACACACAAAATTAACAGATAAAATAAAAAAGCACATGATCATCTCTATTGATGCAGAAAAGACTTTTGACAACATACAGCATGTTGTTTTTTTTTTATAAAAACAATTTGAAAGATAGAAATAGAAGGAAACCTCTTCAACATGGTAAAAGGTATATTTTAAAACACCACTGCTAGCATCATACTCAATGGAAAATGCTCAAGGTTTTACCTCTAAGATCTGGAACAAGACAAGGATGCCCTCTGTCACTGATCTTATTTAATATTGTTTTGGAAGTACTTGCACAAGCACTTTTTAAGAGAAAGATTAAAAATGCATCAAAAATGGAAAGGAAGAAGTAAAAATTTCACTGTTTCAGAAACATGATCCTAAGCATAGAAAGCCCTAAGAAATTTTCAACAAAGCTTCTAGAGTTGATAAACGAGTTCAGTTAAGTGGCAGGATATAAGATCAACACACAAAAATCAGTACCATTTATGTTCACCAGTAATGAGGAATATGAAGACGAAATCAAGAAAAATATTCCATTTACAACAGCAACTAAAAGGATCAAATATCTAGGAATAAACTTAAGTAAGGATGTAATGGACATGTACACAGACAACTATACAGCATTGTAAAGGAAATCTAAAAAGACCTAAGTAAATAGAAGAAGGTTCCATGTTTATGGATTGGAAGACTAAATATAATTAAGATGTCTATCCTACCCAATTTGTTTACATATTTAATTCAATCTCTATAAATTTAAAACAGTTTTACTGAATTAGAAAAGCTAAATATGGAATTTATTTGGAAGGGGAAGGGGCCCTGAATAACCTAAATATATTGCAAAAGAAAAAGGAAATTAAAGAAATCACACCACCTGACTTTAAGGCATATACAAAGCTACAGTTGTCAAAGTTACATGCATTTGGAATAAGGATAGACATACTGACCAATGGGACAAATTTGAGAAGTCTGAATTAGATTCACATGTATGTGGCCAACTGATAACTGATAAGGCCACCAAGTCCACTCAATTGGGACCAAATGGCCTCTTCAACAAATGTGCATGGAGAACTGGATATCCATATCCAAAAGGATGAAAGAGGATCACCATCTCACACCCTATACAAAAGTTAACTCAAAATGGTTAAAAGACTTAAATATAAGAGCCAAGACCATAAAGCTCCTAGAAGATAATGTAGGGAAGTACCTTTGGGATATTGTAGTAGGAAATGGTTTCATAAACTTCACACTGCAAATAGGAGCAACAGAAGAAAAAATAGGTAAGTGGGACCTCCTCAAAATTAAAATCTTTCGTGCTTCAAAGGATTTTGTCAATAAAATGAAAATGGAGTATACTAAGAGGAGAAAATATTTGGTAACCCTATATCTGTTAAGGGTCTAATATCCAGCATATATAAAGAAATCCTACATCTCAAAAGATAAAGAGACCACAGTTCACATAATAGACCACACTCTCTCCCACACAGTACTGCATGATATATGCTGATGTAAAATGGCCTACATCCATCACTGCAATGCCACTCAGGACAACCCCCAATTCCATTGTGGGTGTTGTGTCACGTAGAAGAAGGATGGTGGTGTGTGATGTTGTTGGAAGTGTGGGAGGTGGGGAACATGGGAATCCCTGTAATTTCTAATATTTATGTAATCTTAACACCTTTAAAAATACACACATATATATATATATAATAACATTTATGTAAACAAATGCACATATATGCATATGTATTTATATATCATTTTACAAATATTTTTATGTATTGTGAAAATTTTGATTTTTATTCACAATAAAAAAAAGATAAATATAAACAACCCATTTAAATAATGGGCAAGATATCTGAATAGATACTTTTCCAAAAGGGAAAAACAATTGGCTAAAAATCACTTGGAGAGATGCTCATCAGTAGCTATGAGGGAAATGAAAATAAAAAAATCTACAATGAGATATCATTTTACCCCTATTGGACTGGCTGCTATTAAGAAAACAGAAAACTAAAAGTGTTGGAAAGGATGTAGAGGAATGGCAACACTCATCCACTGCTGTAAAGAATGTAGAATTTTGTAGTAATTGTGGACCATGATTTCGCTGATCATCAGAAAGCTAAATATAGAACTGCCACATGATCCAGCAATACCACTGCTGGTTATAAAACCAGAAGAATTGAAAGCAGGATCATGAATAGATATATGCCCACCAAAGTTTATAGCAACATTATTTCATTATTGTCAAAAGTTGGAAGCAACCCAAGTGTCCATCAACAGATGAATGGTTATGCAAAATATGGTATATTCACACAATGGAATATTACACAGCTGTAAGAAGGAATGAAGTTTGGACACATGTGACAACATGGATAAATTTTGAAGACTTTATGTTGAGTGAAGTAAGCCAGTCACTAAATGATTAATATTGTAGGACCTCACTGAAATGACCTAAGGATCTTGAGCAGACTCAAAGAGATAGATTCTTGAAGATACTTTGCCAGGTGACAAAAAGGGAGTAAAGCATGGTGAACTGGTGCTCAATCTGTACAGAATCTATGAAAAGTTGGAAGGGGGTGGTTTATCAGTGGATGGCATGATGTTGGTGCATGGATGTGAGTAGGGTTGATGGTGTAGAGCATGAAAGTGAGAAGGGTTTTATGGGTGGATGGAACTTGGGGGAGATCTGGAGGAAGGAACAGGGGATCTCTGGGGAGATGGAGGACTGTGGTTAAAAATACAATTGTGGGAATATTCTTTTGGCAAATATGACAAGGGGAGGTCTCTGAGGGTGTTGTTGATGAGGTGATGTGTGTGAAAGAGTGTGTCTGGGGTTGCTTCTATGGAATAGGAATGTGTTCACCATGCAATAGGGTGTTAGCTCAGTATGTGGACACACAAACAATGAACAAGAAAGTATTAAACTCCCATCCTTGGGAGTCCTGCTACATTCTCAAATAAATGGTCAGAATCTCTTTAGTACTTAGGCAGTGCCTAATATAAGAAAACAGACGATTATGTCAAGCCCTCATTATTAATGCATGGAACTATGAACCTTATTCTTTTAAAATCGAAACTGAGCCTAAAAATAAGTATTGCTTCAGAGTTACCTCCTGAAAAGCTCCTTGTTATCCATATGTGGTCTTTCTCTAAGTCAAACTCAGCAAATAAATGCACTACCTTCCTCACTCCCCCACCCCCGGCATGGGACAAGTCTCCCATGGTTGAACTTCCTTGGCACCAAGGGATTAATTCCAAGCACCAACCAGTCATGCATTTGGAAAAAGACATTGACCAAAGAGGGGAAACATCAAGTACAGAAGAGATTTTTGGGCTAAGAAATTTCAAAATGAGTCTGGATGTCATTTCAGAGGTACACTTATCCATGTCTCAGATCTCACTAACCGCTCCCATGAACAAAGCCACAAATAAGGGTGCTCCTGAGAGCACTAGAGCCATATGGACACTATATAGGCAATGCACACAATCCTTTGAAATCAGCCCCCTGTGGGTGGGCCTTACTTGAAATATATGACAAACTATTTCCCTAATGTAACATAATTAAAGTCAATTATAATTTCTCTAACATAATTTTCCTTACTCTTTTTTTGAGCCTATTTTTGCACTATAACTGTTAAATATATGGTTCAAAGACTTAATTCTTTTGTCTGTTTATGTGCTTCTTAACGCTGAATCTCAGAAGGTTTGTAGCCAACATCTACTCTCTACATCATTGGACTCACCCAGGAAAACTAACAAAATGATGATGGACAACTCCCATCCCAAAAAACAGAATAATCGCAAATGCAAGCAAAATGGTACCTTCAATTTGCCACATAATATCTAATCCCACTTTCAGTCTGAGGCAGAGTGGGCATCACTATCCTAAAATCCTCAAGGTTGAGGAATGAACAAACGTAAGGAGGGAATGCATTCATGGACAAAGTAAACTTATTACTATTGTAGTATTCCATTACTTCTATTAACATGTAACATTGTTATAAAGATGGTTCTGAGGGGAGGGGAAGGGAATAAATGTGGAACATTGGTCATTTGTAGGGCATTGGAATTAAATGTAAACCACAATGTAAAATATAGACCTTGGTTAGTAGAAATGCTTCAATATTTAGTCATCAATTGCAACAAATGTACCACACAATTGTAAGATGTTATTAATAGGGGAAGGTGTGGGAGGGCAATATGTTAATCCCTGATACTTCGGATGTAACAACTCTATAATCTAAAACATCTTAGACCCTATGAATGCTATGTAATTTACTTAAGATTCATTTTCCTATGTGAAAAATGTGTCTGATAATTTTAGCTCATCAATGTATTCAAAAGAGTAAATGTGATCAAACAATAAAATGTATAACACACTTTCCAGCATAAAGGGATCTTTAACAAATCATGTTTTGTTACATTGCTGCTAGTATTTTCCCCTAGGGATATACTCTTTCTGTCACCAGACTAGTATTATTAAATTCAGTCATGGTGGTCAGGCTGCACATAAAGGCCGCTTCTGCAAAGCACTTTATTGAGTCTTCCCTTCATATCCATAGTCTGTAGCAGAAAAGATTCAACATATGAATAGCCACATTATACATTAATTTTCAAAGGGCATTGTTCTCAAGGGTTTGTAGAGGATGGGCTAAAGTAGACAAAAATGCCTGTGCCATAGCACAACACTACCAGTGACAAGTGGCTGCCACAGTTGGAAAAGACTAGTTCCTCTGAGTAGAAGTGATCTTGAGAATGATGGAGAAGAAAGCATATTAGATATTAGTATGCAAATGTAACTTGAGAGAGCCAAGAGAGTTCCTATAGTGTAGATGGTCATAACACTGAAGGAAATATCAGAGCAGGAGAGCTGCAGGAGTGGGCTGAGATCACAGAATAAATGATGGACAACATTGGAAGCATAGAAGAAAAGACATGGCATTAGGACGGTGTGCAGGAGGGCATGGACATAGGTCATAACCCATAGTCCAGCCATGAATTTGTCACAGGAGAGAGGCTTCATTATAGAATTTTAATGTGGAGAGTCGTGGATCATCACATGCCTATTATAGGCAGTCACTCAGTGAAGGAGGTTGTCCATATTCACAAAAGAATTGAAGAATTGCTGGGTGACACAGACTGAAAAAAGAAATGGTCTTGATACTGTCAAGGTGTTCACAACCATTTGAAGGACTGTGTTGGAAGATAATTAGATGTTCACAAAGGCCCAGTCTCTATGGAAGAAATACATATGGTAATGGAAGTGAGCCAATTGCTAAGATGGCAAAGATGGCTAAGACAATGGGCAAGCTCCCTGATAAGGTGACCAAGTACATATAGAGGAAGATCACAGGCAGGAATCATTACTGCTCTGATTTGGAAAATTCCCAAATCACAGATGACCATTAGATTTCTCCTTTCCATCTTCCCAACAGATCTATTGTGGAATATTCTATTGTGGAATCCAATAATGTCAGATTGTTTGTTCACACGGTCACAAGGTTTCATGTGTTTGTGTGTATTTGTTATAAGGGACCATCAAATCCCTTACTATCCTGCATGTTTACCAAGTAGAGCTTGTATTTGTGTTACTCCCCCATATACATAACACTCAGTTTTATTCAAGAAAGAATGATGTTTCATCCAAACCAAAATACAATTTTTAACTAAGGAACATTTGTTCTTTTAGTTGAGGCAAGCAGATTGCTGTGCCGACCTTATAAATGCAATTGTCTTTTAATTTTAATTAATTAATTTACTTTTACAGTCATGCTGTTCAATCTGACCTACTAGAACTATTTGCACTTAATGAATAATTATCCTTTCAATCACAAGTTTATATATATTTTGTCAGATTTCCTTAATTCAGCTTTCTTTCCCCATGGTAAAATAAATTTTTGGTCTCTAAAATCACAAGCCTGCCTTTTTTCTTCTGTTGAATATTGCTTCTATGGTCTTCTACTGATCACTTGATTAAAGTCTCAGGCTGGTGTGGTAAGTCAACTAGAACCCAGATATTGTGGACTGGATTTTCAAGTCCCATCACCAGAGCAGCTCATATGCATTTCTTTTGTGGAGAAGATATCAGTATCATCCAAACTCATCAAATTCACTATTTTATATTATAAATTTAATATATTTCTGCTCTCCAGCTTCTCACTGGACTCCCAATAAAAATATCTGGGAAGGGGTTTCCAAGACAATCAATAAAATTTTTTTGACTTCTGCATCTTGTTGATTTTTCCTTCTGTAATTGTCAGCAGAAAGCTTAAAAATCTATAATTTATGATAGTAATCAAGTTCTCCATTTTTTTATGATTTTCCTGAAATTTTATTAATTTTGATTTATATCACCTGCTTTTGATTTATTAATATTTAATGCTGTAATTGCCTTCCACTAGGTAACATCTCATCACCTGAAAGTTTTATGAACTAAACTTTATATTTGGCTTTGTGTTAATCCATTGTTATAGAAACCATTTTATAAGCTACAATACGGGGAATTAGTCATTAGTTTTCTCTGAACTAAAATTTAAAAATATGAATGCATACCTTATTAGTTGTGAAATGTTAGTCCCTACCATGTTCTTCCCCTCTAAATACTTGTTCACAAGAATAATGGAAAACTGTGCATTGAATAGATTCTTAAGCAAGGGAATAAAAGTCAAAGAAGAGTGAGATAAAATAAAATCATATAACTTACAAATACAGTATTATTCCTTTTTTTCAATCTGATGAAGTATTCTTTTTTAAAAAAAATCTTACTTTTCAGCCAATATTTCATGCCTTTTTGCACTAGCTAGAACTTCTATTAAAATTTTCAATAGAAGCAATGACAGTAGAAATCCGTGTATTGTTCTTTTTCATTGCGATTAAGGCATTCAAAATCAAGCATGATGTTAGCTATAGCACATATATGTATGTCTTATATCAGACAGAGGAACATCCTTTCTCTTTGAAATTCGCTGAGACATTTTATTAAGAATAGAAATTCAACTTTTTCAAATGATTCTCCTGTATTTGCTGAGATGATCACATCATTTTTCTTTTTTGTTTCTTTTTATGGGGAATTAAATTTATTGAGTGTGTGATTTTTAATATTAAACCAATCCTATACTTGTTCATGTATACCCCAATTGTTCATGGTATACTGTCATTCTTACATATTGCTGATTAAATTTGATAAAATTTTGTTTAGAATATTTGCATCTGTGTTGAAACTAATTGATCTGTAATTTTTTCTCCTTTCATTTCTTTCTTTTTGGCAATATTTTGTCTATATTAAATTTAGGGTTAAATATAGTCAAAGTTCCCTTAAACTGGAGGACCTGGGAAAGCTAAGTTTTCATATATGCTATTTTTACACTATAAATAACATAATCAGTACAACTCAGTCCATTTAGTACAAATTTGATTCAAGGAAAATTCTGACTCTAAGTCAACTTTTCCTCCATCAATCTGTACTAATTTCAACTAATCCATGTATAGGACTTGAATTGAGATGTAGAGAAATGAATACAGACAGTGGGATTTTAAATGAGAATAATTCAAATATATTAGCAATATTACCATTTATACTTCATATATATGGATATAGATATAGCAGAGAGATAGAGGCAGTGCTCACTTCTCACCAACTTGATGAGTTAGATAATGACACTCACATTTCATAGATGAGAAAATTGAAGTAGATTGGGCTTAAGGTTAATATTCTAGGAAATGAAAAACCCTAAATCTAGCTGTCTGATTTTGAGGCCATGTGCCTCAACATCACATTTTTCTGCCTCCTTAAAAGAAGTGTGAATCTTCCATTTATACACACATCACTTGTTTTATTGGCATATATCCTCATATTTTTATATCTATAGAGAACCTTGTAAAGGCCACAGACAGTTGAATACAAATATATATTTTCTAGTTTCTAGAGATGTGTTCAATAGCCTTATTTTAAAGGTCTCTAATCAATTAAATGATTTGTTACTACTACTTTATATGAAGCCTTCATTTACCCTTCCACTTGTTTTTATTACACCCATGCCTTCTTCTACAGCATTTTAAATCTTCACCCTTAAAATTAAATTTAGTCTTCCCTTTCCTCTTACTTCAATTGCATTGAGTACTTGGGATTTTCTTGGGGCAAGTAACTCACAGTTTTCATTTGGCCTCTTTGTCTCTCTGACCCTCTCCCTCCTGGATGATATGCAGCACTTTCCTGGTCTGTAGATCTCCAAAGCAGCTCCCATGGACAGCTTTTTGCCCATCCTCTGTTTTTTTTGTAAGCATGATACACAATATATCTATAATAAAATACCAGCAAGCCCACTCTAGTCCATATCTCCTCCCCAAATCCTGAGGAATCTAGGATGGTGATGTCCACTCCACCTCCAATTGAGAGGGGCCTTATATCCCATGGATTCCCATCCCATGGATAAGATAGATGGGATTATCCTGCCTGCAGCTGCAGACTCTCTCCATTCCCTGGGATGGCCGCTGTCCATCATCATCTCCCCACAAGGTGTCCTGGGAGAGTACACTGAGCTGTAGAGTAGGAGTTGCAGCTCCACCGAGATTCCAGGCCCAGCTGGCACATGGGCAGCCTAAAGACTCCAGTCTCTGGATGTACACCTACAAACCCCAGCACCAAATAGAGGTTTGAATAGAAGGACAGATGAACCATGTTCAGAGAAGACATATTTGAGTCCAACTCTGTCACTCTCAGGAGCACAAACTCCAAAGTGGGGCCCACTGGCAAGGCACCAAAGGCCCTCAGGAGCCTCTCTATTTGGGGTGATATCCAATTTGGAAGTCTATGAGGTCCTACTTAGAGATGCATAATTGTTACCTCTGGGATGACCTCCTGACTCACTTTGAAGTGTCTTAGCCATATAAACTCATTTGTCTTTACCTTTCCCCCCTTTTATTTGAGGTCTTTTTCCAGCTGCATTGCCAGTTGGCACTTGGTAACTATCCCTCAGTGCCAGCGAGGCTCATCCCCAGGAGCTGGGAGGAAGGTAATGCATTCATATGCTGAGTTTAGCTTAGAGAGAGGCCACATTTGAGCAACAAGGAGGCTCTCAGGAGACAACCTTTAGGCACCCCATAACCATAGACTAAGTTTAAATCCCAAGGGCAAAGACTCATCAATAAAAAGGGCCCATCAGTGGATCATCCTCCTTCACCACTCACTGCCCCTGCACTTGGCGGACTGTTGCTTCTCCCTTAAAGAATGTGGCAGAACTCTCCAGGATGGGAGTTCAGCATTTTCTCATTTATTGAGTGATTCTACAGCCACCATGACAATGCCCTGTGAACATTTAAACAATTTTATACCTTATATGTATGTTCAGGTGAAACTCTTCCTATACACCACCCATCCCTGACACCCCTCCTCCCATGATACTTTCCTACCCTATTGTAACCCTTCTTTGATTCAAAGCCTCTTTAAAGATGAAGCCAATACAATAGCCAAAAACAATTTATAGGAAAATGAAATAATAATGGTAAGTTTAAATGTAAGAGATAAAATACATGAAAACTTAAAGAAAAACTAAAAATAAAATGAAATAAAATGATTGGGATATTTTAAAATGAAAAATGTTAAAAATTAAAAAAAATTTTTTTTGACATTTTGCCTTCCATCACTGCAATATCTGGTGTCCAGTCTGT